>NW_020769551.1:189755-220844 GCF_900518735.1 Pseudonaja textilis
TAAACTTTGCTGGAGGAGACGCCTTGAAGATTTCAAGACCATTAATTAATGGAAATACGGCTTTTAAAATATATCTGGGATTTTGCCTCTGGAGAAAAAACTGTAAAGAGAAGAAGAGGAAAAAAGTTTTGCTTGTTTGGATTGTTTGATAACTCTGACATTTGGAAATTACTTCAAGATTGAAAGCATCTGGGTTGTTGTTGTTGTTTTTTTAAAAAAAAGAACTTATAATGGTACCACCGGTTGATGAACTGAAAATGGAATATGAAAAATTTAAAGAATGACAACAAAGTGGCAAGGATTCTTTGGGAGCTGCCTTCCACTTTTTAGAAATGGCGGTTTCTACGTACCAGCAAACACTGGAGGAAGGAGAAGGAGAAGAAGAAGAAGAAAAGGAAGAAGCCATCTTTAATGGACTAAAAAGTTTGATTAAGAAAGAAAATGGGAAGGAAGGAAGGGAAAAGGAGAATTTAAGATTTAATAAAACAACCAAGAAAAAGAAAAATAGGATGAAAAGAAGGTACAATGTTAGAAAGCAACTGAAAATAGAATTACAACAGAGAGGGAAACTTAAAAAGGGGGAGAGGAGAGGAGGGGGCAAAAAGACCAGATTGGAGAAGAAAGGGAGGGAAAAAGAAAAAAAAAGCCACGGGTTAGGACAAGATTTTTTTAAAAAAAGTTTTTTCTTTAGAGATGAAGGATGATAGATAGCTTATAATTAAAGAAGATTCTGCAAGAGTGCATAAGATAGTATTGTAGTATTTGTATTTGGAACAGTTTATTGGAATATTTAATGAAATATTAATGTTTAATAATGAGAACTAGAATTAGAATAGAAATTATATATTTAATTATACTATAAGTTTGTTATTCTTTCATTTTAAGATTTAATATGTAGAAGGTACTAAGCAGAATCAGAATGGAAATTATGTATTATTTTAAGTTTTATTTTAGGAGAAGGCGTCATACTTCAAAAGCGATTACAGGGGAAATTTTTTGGTTAAAGGGAAGAGATACATAGATGTTTACTAAAGAACGGACAAAAGACATAAGTATAATGACTTTGAAATAAGATGAAATAAATAAAATATAATTAAGAGAGTGAAA
The DNA here is from genome assembly GCF_900518735.1 of Pseudonaja textilis. The sequence continues at coordinate 190,863 of NW_020769551.1, forward strand.
AGATGGGAGAAGTTATATAGAAAATACAAAATGGTTAATAAGATATGAAGGGTATATAAGATGGGCATGAATTTGATTTAGGTCTGTCAAAAAAGATGTAACCTGGGGCCAAGTCACTTTTCAAAGAAGTTTTATGTTTTATGTTTAGTGTGTGGATTATGTTTGATTCTAAATTAATAAAATCTTGGAGAAATGAAATTAAAGGGAGAGAAATTGGGAAAAGATATGTATAAATGATAACTAAGGAGGTTTTTTTTTTTTCTCCAATGTTTTGCTTCAAGTGTGATAATGTGGAACCATGTTTTAAAGAATAATGCTTTGTTTGTCTTGTTGAAGTTTATGGGTAGTTCTTGGAAAGGAGGTTATATATGTTTTGTTTGTCTTGAAAAATCAATAAAACTTGTTTAAAAAAAAAAAAACGACTAAATATAAAGATTTATTAGACCCTTTAGGAAAATTAAGAACTCGACAGGACTTACAGGAACAGGGATTTAAAATTGACCAGTGGTTATATATACAAATCCATAGCAGATACAAACAAGATATCAAAGAGTTTGGAATCTATAGCAAATTACAATATTTAGATAAAATCTTATTAGGATCAAATAAAAAGAATATCTCCAAATTTTATAAATATTTATTGGAGGTAGAATTAGAGCAAGAGATAGTGAAAGGGAACATGATAATGTGGAGTAGGAATATTGGAAGAAGCATTACATTAACAGAATGGGAAAAGATCTGGAATAGAAACATTAAGATTACGAAATCCGTGGCGTACAAAGAAAATATGTATAAAATGTTATATAGATGACACTTACCCCCTTCGAGGTTAGCGAAAATGAACCCAAACTCTAGTCCAAAATGTTGGAAATGTAAAAACATAGAAGGAACCTACTTTCATATGTGGTGGTCCTGTAAGGAAGCCCAGAAATACTGGCAAAAAATTAGAAAATGGTTGGAGGAAATAACCAAAGAACAAATCGAATACAAACCAGAGTTCTTCCTACTAGGGATCTCTGATAAACATTTACCTAAAAAGATGAAATATATAACAATTCATATTCTAACTGCGGCCAGATTAGCATTTGCCCAGTGCTGGAAATCATCCTATATACCTACAGATCAAATGGTCATCCAGAAAATATGTGACTGTGCAGAAATGGACAATTTAACCATAGCACTTAAAAATAAAGAGTCTTCAGCATTTTATGATAATTGGAATGCGTGGTATAATTGGTTATCTCAGAGATAAACTGTTCAATGAACAATGGGTAATTTAAGCATAAATAGTGATAAGATGTGTATATTTAAAGTAAGGTAGGAGAATTGGATCTTGCAGACTGTCAAAAAGGATATCTGTCTGTTTTTAATGTATTTTCTTTTTTCTTCCGTTTCTTTGTTTTCTTCTTTCTTTTATACCTCTTTTTCTCCTTTTTCGGTTCGCAAGACCGAGCGTTTTTTTTTTTCCCTTTTTTCTTTTTCCTTTTTCTCCCCCTGTTGTATATGTAATGTTGTTATGTTTTTAATTGTAAATTCAATAAAATTTATTCAAAAAAAACAACAACTCTGGGATGTAATCCATCAGGCCCCGTGATTTGTGTTCATCAAGATCAGACAGGTGTTCTCTTACTATTTTTTTGCTTATTTTAACTTTTATTTGTGGTCTGTCTTTTACAGTTATGTTTTTGGTGGGTTGAGCTAGTTTCTTTTTGCGTGAAGACCGATTCAAAGAATGAGTTAAGCCTTCTGCTTTCTCTCTGTTGCCTGTTACTTCCTTGCCATCTTCTCTCTTTAGTGGACCAACTGTTCCCTTGATTTTTTTCTTGTTATTTATATGTTGGAAGAAACTTTTTTTATTATCTTTGACTTTTGTTGCAAGTCTTTGTTCGTTCTGAGCCTCTGCTATCCTGACTTTAAAACAGACCATATTCAAAGACCTCTGAATTTCAAGTCCTTTGCTAAGTGCATCAGGACTGGTGTTCAAGAAGCATAAAGCATTTGGGTGGTTTATGGAAATGATTATAGAAAATGTTGAGCACATCAATAACACAATTTTCTTAAGCAGTTGTGTACAAACAAGTGTTTCAAATCTACCAAACGTATTTTTTATATACAGACTGGGAGCAACAGTGAGAGCAACAATCCAGCCTCATCAAAACACATACTTATACGGCTATATTAGGTATATCCTATACAGGAAAGAAAAATAAGAAAAAGAAACAAAACCAAAAGATGTTAGAAGAAGAACACAAAAGACCAGAATTATAACTACAGAAAGAACCACAAAAAGAATCTAAAAAAGCAAATGGAATTAATAAAACATAAACTGAATTTACTTGATAAAGAAGAATTGGCACAAAAAGTTAAACGTGCTAAACAGAACTTCTTTGAAAATGCGAATAAACCAGGAAGATGGTTGGCATATAAATTGAAAACAGAGAAAGAGAAGAATTTGATACACCAATTGGTAGATGAGAAAGGAATTCTATACTATCAAAATGAGGAAAAAATAATAATAATTCAAGTCTGTTATGAAAAGCTGTATGAGCAGGAGAAAATCTCAGAAGAGAGAATAAAACAATATTTGGAAAAAGCTGAACTACCTAAAGTACCTGAAATAGTGAAAGCTATGTTAAATGAACAAATATCAATGATGGAATTGTCAGAAGCAATCAAGAGACAAAAGAATAATAAAACACCAGGACCAGATGGGCTGCCAGCAGAATTTTATAAACATTTACAAGAACTGTAGGCCCATCAATGTTGGAAATTTATAATGAAGTATTGTTAGAAGCGAAGGTACCAAATTCGTGGATGAAAGCAAATATTACCCTTATACTGAAAGACGATTCAGATTTAATGCAGATAAAAAACTATAGACCCATATCCTTAATGAATGCTGATTACAAAATATATGCTTCAATAGTAGTGGAGAGACTAAAAAGGTTTCTGAATGAATTTATACATCTAGATCAAAAATGGCTTCCTGCCTAAGAGAGCTCAAAAACAATATGAGAATGATCTTAAATACTTTGGAATATTGTGAAGCACACCAGGAAAACGAATGGCATTGATCTTCCTAGACATGCAGAAATCATTTGATAACATAAACTGGCAATTTATGTTATTACAACTAAAATGTATGGACTTTGGTGAGAGATTTATCAACATGATCAAGGCAATATATCAGAAGCAAACAGCAAAGGTGTAAATGGGGATACAACAGAGAATTTTAATATAAAAAAGGCACAAGACAAGGATGTCCACTATCCCCTTTACTATTTATATTGACATTGGAAGTGTTAAATAGAAATATTAGAAAAGACATAGAAATTAAAGGTATGGAAATAAAAATGGAAAAATTCAAGTTACAGACGTTTGCAGATGATTTGGTTTTTATCCTTGAAGATCTACAAGAAACTGGACCCACATTAATTTAAAAAAATAGAAGAATATGGTGAAGTTGCAGGATTGAAAATAAACAAAGAAAAAACTAAAATATTAGTTTAAAATCTTACAGATACACAAAAAAAGAGTTAACGAAGAGGATAGGTATTCAGATAGTCAAGAAAGTTAAATATTTAGGAATTCAACTAACCGCAAGGTGTGTAACTATTAAAGAACTACTATAAACTGGCACAACAAATTAAAACAGACTTGGAGAAGTGGAAAAACTTGCAACTGTTGTTGATGGGAAGAAAAGCTACTATAAAAATGAATATCTTGCAGAGATTATTATATTTATTTCAAAAAATACTGATAAAACTGGAAAAAAATACTTCGAAGAATTAAATAAAACAATATTAAGATATATTTGGCAAGGGAAAAAAGCAAGGATAAGTTTGAAAATGTTGCAAGATTCTAAAGACAGAGGGGGTTTTGGGTTGCCAGATTGGCAATTGTATTCTCAGGATTTGGTACTTACTTGGGTGAAAGAATGGATTGGTTTGAGGCACAAAAGATTATTGACTCTGGAGGAACATGATCTCCAATTGGGTTGGCATGCTTTTTTATGGTATGGAAAAAACAAAATACATAAGTATTTCCAAAGACATTACATTAGAAACACATTATTATTAGTATGGGAGAAAATGAAAGAACATCACTATTTGAAAATACTGGTCTGGCTTTCCACAATGGAGGCATTGATACATACAAATGTTATTGATTTGGAAAATATTAGTAGATATAAAGATATTTTGAATGAAAGGGGGGAACTTAAAACTAAGTAGGAACTGAGTGGTCAAGGAATTGATATAACATGCTGGTCACAAGTGCAGATACAATCCCGATATGAGAAGGATGTTAAAATGTATGGTTTCTATAAAGAACTAACAGAATTAGACCAGATACTAACAGGGACAGATGAAAAACTAATAAAGAAAATATATAGCTATTTGTTAAGTATCAAGACGGAAGATGAACAAGTAAAAGAGACATATCGTGATAATAAGGGCTAAAATTTTTGGTTACCCGATTCAATTAGTTAAATGGCAGAAACTATGGGATAGAAATTATAAATTAACAATGTCAACTGCATATAAAGAAAAGCTTTATAAAATGCTTTACAGATGGCATTTTCCACCCTCAAGGTTAGCAAAGATGTTTAAGGATATGTCCACAAAATGTTGGAAATGCCATCAGACACCTGGTTCGTATTATCATATGTGGTGGACATGTCCAAAAGCAAAAAAATACTGAACAAAAATACATACATGGCTGGAAAAAATGGTAAAACAACATATTGATTTGAAACCAAAAGTATTTTTGCTGGGCATTTTACTGTTGTAAATATTTTGATTACTATTTCTTAAAACTATTTGTACCCAGACAGACAACTTGAGAAAACAACTGTTTTTGGTAAAATGGCTAACTAAATTGTGGGAGCATGCCTCGATGTCTAAAATTTAAAAAGTAAATCCAATACAGAAATTAATTTTAACTGGAAAACCATTCTTGGACTACAATTTTTCCATGGAATCATGCCAAATCCAAAATTTGAGTTTTGAAATTCTTATCTTAATTTAATATATAATGTATATAGCATTGATTTAATGCATTACTCAATAACTAGTCTTTTTTAATGATCAGAACTGAGTTACCAAGAGTTTTTAACTTTAAGTTCAATTGGACATGTAGATTTTAATTGGAAAAATGGTATGAAGTATCGTATTTAATATAAGCTTTTTTAAAATTAATGTTTATTAAAGAGGTTTTTCAGAGTAAAAAGAATACAAATTTAAAGAAAAAGAAAAATAAGTGAATAGGAAATAAAGGACAGAAAAAAGATAGAAAAAATGGTTTCTGATCTTCTTTACAGCAGTTATACATTTTGATTTTATCCTCTCTATATATAATTGCTCCCTTTTATCCATATTCTGACAATACTAAGTTTTTAATGATGTACAGGTAAAACTCGAAAAATTAGAATATCGTGCAAAAGTTCATTTATTATAGTAATGCAACTTAAAAGGTGAAACTAATATATGAGATAGACTCATTACATGCAAAGCAAGATAGTTCAAGCCGTGATGTGTCATAATTGAGATGATTATGGCTTACAGCTCATGAAAACCCCAAATCCACAATCTCAAAAAATTAGAATATTATGAAAAGGTTCAATATTCTAGGCTCAAAGTGTCCCACTCTAATCAGCTACTTAAGCCATAACACCCGCAAAGGGTTCCTGAGCCTTTAAATGGTCTCTCAGTTTGGTTCAGTAGGAATCACAATCATGGGAAAGACTTCTGACCTGACAGTTGTGCAGAAAACCATCATTGACACCCTCCATAAGGAGGGAAAGCCTCAAAAGGTAATTGCAAACGAAGTTGGATGTTCTCAAAATGTTGTATCAAAGCACATTAATAGAAGGTTATGTGGAAGGGAAAAGTGTGGAAGAAAAAGGTGCACAAGCAGCAGGGATGACCGCAGCCTGGAGAGGATTGTCAGGAAAAGGCCATTCAAAAGTGTTGGGGACTTTTACAACGAGTGGACTGAGGCTGGAGTCAGTGCATCAAGAGCCACCACACACAGACGGATCCTGGACATGGGCTTCAAATGTTGTATTCCTCTTGTCAAGCTGCTCCTGAACAACAAACAATGTCAGAAGCGTCTTACCTGGGTGAAAGAAAAACAGAACTGGTCTGTTGCTCAGTGGTCCAAAGTCCTCTTTTCTGATGAGAGCAACTTTTGTATCTCATTTGGAAACCAAGGACCCAGAGTCTGGAGGAAGAATGGAGAGGCACACACTGCAAGATGCTTGAAGTCCAGTGTGAAGTTTCCACAGTCTGTGTTGATTTGGGGAGCCATGTCATCTGCTGGTGTTGGTCCACTGTGTTTCATTAAGTCCAGGGTCAATGCAACCGTCTACCAGGAGATTTTGGAGCACTTCATGCTTCCTTCCGCAGACAAGCTTTATGGGGATGCTGACTTCATTTTCCAGCAGGATTTGGCACCTGCCCACACTGCCAAAAGCACCAAAACCTGGTTCAGTGACCGTGGGATTACTGTGCTTGATTGGCCAGCAAACTCGCCTGACCTGAATCCCATACAGAATCTATGGGGCATTGCCAAGAGAAAGATGAGAGACATGAGACTGAACAATGCAGAAGACCTGAAGGCTGCTATTGAAGCATCCTGGTCTTCCATAATACCTCAGCAGTGCCACAGGCTGATAGCTTCCATGCCACGGCGCATTGAGGCAGTAATTGCTGCAAAAGGGGCCCAAACCAAGTACTGAGTACATATGCATGCTTATACTTTTTAGAGGTCTGATATTGTTCTATGTACAATCCTTGTTTTAGTGATTGCATGTAATATTCTAATTTTCTGAGATTGTGGATTTGGGGTTTTCATGAGCTGTAAGCCATAATCATCACAATTATGACAATTCACAGCTTGAACTATCTTGCTTTGCATGTAACGAGTCTATCTCATATATTAGTTTCACATATTAAGTTGCATTACTGAAATAAATGAACTTTTGCACAATATTCTAATTTTTTGAATTTCACCTGTATTATATTTGCTTCATGAGAGTTCAGATTTGTTGCTTATCCATCTGTATTTCTCTACCGTACCTGTTTTTCCTATCTGTACCTTCTATTTGTATTTTTTCAAAATGTATAACAATAAAATGCTTCCCACCTCAAAAAAAAGATAGTGTCTTTTTTTTTAAAAAAAACTTACCTTATCTGAGTCATGGTTGATCATTTTGACATCAAGTAATGATTTGATAGTTTTGATCAGTTCTTTCTCATTCATCTGGGTGCTATCCTGGAGTTCTTTGTAACTAATGATTTCACTATTGTTAAAGGCCAGTAGCACTGCCATTTGGTAGGTGGTAACCATGGCTACATACGGCTTGCACAAATAATTCATTTTTACCTCACCTGCAAATTAAGTATAAAGCTGATGAATTAATTGAATAAAAACCTCACATATTATTAATAAAGCATGTCATTGTTCCTTCACCTTGGGTGCAAGAATGATGTCACCTTTGATCCAAGGGTAGGGCAATTCAGAAACAAGAACTGAATTTGCAAGATTGTCCTGAAGAGAAATTAAGATTTTTAAAAAGGATACTACTTTGAAAACTAACAGGGACTATAGAAGCTTTTTTAAAAAAATTAAGTTAAAATGCTTGATTCAGCTAATTTAAAAGAGAAGAATTTGAATAAAACTTACATGTGTAGGTATTGTAAAAACCTTGTTTGCCATAACATTTATACACAGTGCCCTGAACTCTCTTGAATAAAATATAAAGACTCTGAAGCTCCAGGCCTGGTGGCTAAGAATATTCACATATTCTTTGGGCAACAAAGCAGTAGTTTGGCGCCATCTTCTTTCCGTGTATTTTTTCAATTTCCCTGTTTAGCCGACAATCTTAGGGTTCCTCCAATCAGCCAAAATCAGCTGCATGGTGCCACCTGCTTATGCTTTACTTTTATCCATGATGCTTTCAGTTTTGTCCTTCCATCAAACATACTCAACTTTTGGTTCAAGCTCAGAATTGCATGTACAGGTAATCCTCACTTAATACCAGTAATTGGGACCAGAATTTCTGTCGCTAAGCCATATGATCATAAAGTGCAATATCACATGACTGCATTGCTTAGTAATGGCAATCTGGCAGTCCCTGTTGCCATCATTAAGTGAGGAGCATGGGGTGTTATGCCAGCACCCTCCTCGCAACTTCCTGTTGCCTTTCCAGAAAGCAAAGTCAGTGGGGAAGCCAACAGAAAGTCACAAGTCCCAGGCAGATTGCAAGCGGCTGCTGCAGTGTGGCATGAGTATAGTGGGGCCAGGGGTGGCTGTTGCCAGGTGACAGGATGCGCAGGTGGCCACCACAGCACAAGCACAGCAAGGCTGGCTGCTTCTGGGTGGGTGAAAGTACACTGGTGTGAGGGTGCTATGGGCACATGTGCAACAGAGTATGAGAACTCTGAGAACATTTTGTGACCTTCCCTGGCAGCTTCTCTTTGACTTTGTGGGAAGCCAACATGGAAGGTCACAAATGGTGATCATGTGATGCTGCAATCACTTTAAGTGTGAGGTGGTTGCCAAGCACCCAGATCCTGATGATGTGACCGAGGAGGTGCTGGGAGGGCTGAAACTTTGTGAACAGGCCATAAGTACTACTCGTTCACTGCTGTCGTAACTTCAAATGATCACTGAACAAGTGGTCATAAACCAAGGACTACCTGTATGCCTTAATCCACTTTTTATTGTAAAATTTTCTTGTCTTCAACTTATACTCATGAAATTCATTTTTAACATTTTTTCTGGAAAATGATCGATCAAGAATATAAAATATAAATTTTAAAACAATTGCTTTTACAGATAAGAATCACAAGAGATGTAGTAAAAATATCAAACTGAGATATATTAAAATAACCAGATTAGTTAAGACAGAGAAAATAATCTGAATTTAATGTTTCATTATTATTATCATTAAAACTTCAAAAGTTGTATATGTTTCAGTTAAGCAAAAAAAAATTATAGTTATTCTTTCAAAAGCTAAAGAGGTTTATTTTAGGTTAATTTTACCTGTGCAAAGATAATGTAACCAGGTAAGTTTCCTTCCACTGAAATGTTGATTGTAAAATAATTCAAACTGAAAAACAGAATGATTCTTTTGGTCAAATACTTCAAGGGCTTTAAACATAATATACAAAAGCAAAAAAAAGTACATTGAGTTTACAGACATTAAAAGTACTGATCATACCTGAAACACCATGATCCAGTTAATTAAAAATAATGTCTTAATCAGTTTACTTAGGCTATCTAAGGCCAAAGGTGGGCTAACTTAATTACACATAGTAAAAATATTCACCTGTATTTTACAACAAGTTTCCACTTCTGAATATGGAAACCCTGGACAAGAAAACAAAACTGAATACGACATGACAGAAAGAGCAATTATTCATTAGCAATTCTCAGTGTACAGACTCATTCACTTTGACTCATTCTCATAAAGTGAGAAACGCTTTATCCAAAACTACCCAAGATGTCAAAAACTCTAACCCTTCCTCCCCCAACCTGAAAATCCAAATCCAACTTACTTGTATTAGCCCTTCAAGGTAGTTCAGTCAAGAAACACAACCACAAGGACTACCGTAGCTCTACCTTTATTGTAAGGCTACGTTAACAGAATCTTGCAAGACTTGAAAGTATTTTTTGTAAGCTGCCTAGAGCAAGGGTGTCAAACTCAATTTCATTGAGGGCCGCATCAGGGTTGTGTTTGACCTCGGAGAGCTGGGGGGGGCGTGGCCAGGGTGGGCATGACAGCACTCTGCCTCCTGCTGCATTCTGCCAGCCACAATGGGGTGCGGGGGTTAATTACAAAACATGGGCTTTGCTTTGTGACATCCTGATCCAGCGGCAAGGGGTGTGAGCTGCACAGAAAATACACTTTTGTTTGGTTATGAAGAAATATCCCCAAAGTCAGATGTAGACTAAATGTAGACTGACCTTTAGCTACACACCTCCCCAGCAAACGGCAAATTTTGAAGCTCCAGGTAGAGGATTCATTTTAGGAAGAGTAACCACAGTTTGCATGTTGGAGGTTCCTAAAGGAATGCTGGGAAACTCTGTATTTTAAAGAACATTTGAGGGAGGGGTGCAGAATAGCCCTTCTCTGCCTGAGGCTGTAGAGACCCGGCACCAATCAAAACACTGTTTGTGAAGCAACTGATCAACACTGACAGAGGGGAATTTTAGAAGACATTATATGGGGATATTATATTCGAGAGGCATTGTTTTTAAACTGGGAGAAGTTAAAAAAGCAATATTATTTTAAAATTCCATTATGGTTATCTACTATCAAAGCTTTTTCTTATCCAATAACATATAAAAAGGAACAAACAGTTAGATATGGTGAGATATTGAATGAAAAGGGTGAACTTAAATCTATGCAAGCACCGGAAGAACAAGGTATAAAAATGAATTGGTTTTCATATGTACAAATACAATCTAGATTTGATAAAGATGTTAAAACAGAAGGTTTCTATGATAAGTTGACTTGATTTAGATAAAATTTTGGCAGGTACTGATGAAAAGGTAATTAAAGAACTCTATGGACATTTATTAGAATTTAAATTAGAGGAAGAACAAGTTAAAGAAATGATGATTGCTTGGGGGAAAATTTTGGATATGGAATTGATTTAGAGAAATGGCAAAAATTGTGGTCTCAAAACTATAAAATGACAATGTCAACTGCTTATAAAGAACATTTGTATAAGATGTTTTACAGGTGGCATTTACCCCCGGCGAGAATTGCGAGAATGTTTAAGAACAAATCGGATAAATGTTGGAAATGTCATCAGATATATTCATATTACCATATGGGGTAGACGTGTCTGGATGCAAAAAGATATTGGACTAAAATCCACACATGGTTGGAAAAAATGATAAAACAACACATAGACTTTAAACCAGAGATATTTTTATTGGGAATTATACCGGAAATATACAATACAGAATTGAAATATCTGATTGTAAATGTTTTAACAGCAGCTAGAATTGTATTTGCTAAGAATTGGAAAAATGAAAAAATACCTATGCAGGAGGAAGTTATTAAGAAAATTAAGGACTGTGCAGAAATGAGTAAATTGACATTTGAAATTAGAGAACAAGAAGATAAACCATTTTATATGATATGGGACTTATTTTATCAATGGTTAGATAAAAAGACATGGTAATGAAATAGACCAGGAAATTTTATAATAGAACACTAAGAGATTGATATAGAACATAATACAAAAATATATAACCATTGGACGAATGCATAATATAAATGTATAATAAAATCTAGAATACCTCGTATAAAATGATGGAATAGTTTAGTTAAATGAACGATTTATAACCGATAAATATATAAGCATATGTTAGATCAACAATGTGACAATCTATACAACCTATGAGTAAGGACTATGAAAGGATAGCATAAAAGATTTGTAACCAACTGACACACTGTATGTATATAACTGGAAGATGGTTCTATGTTTTTATGTTTTGTCTGTATATGTTTGTCTTAAAACATAACAATCTTTATTAAAAAAAACACTGACAGGGTAAGCCACTAGTATATGAAAATAAGAGCAAACTCCACTCCCTTCTAGTACTGATGATGTTACCTAGTTTGGTAATGAAACATCTGCAAGAAAACCATCAAGCTCAGAGAGCACCAAGTACCCCACAATTCAACCCTGATATAAGTAAAAAATATATCAAACTCTTACTCTAAGATCAATATTTGTCTACATTATTTCCATAATCCCATATCTAATAATCAAAGCCCCAGATCAACCTTTAATTTTAGTTTCTCACAAAAAATCCAGTAATGGTTCATATCGCTTTAATCACTATTTGTTAAGGAAACCACAACTGATTTATTTAATTGCACCAAACATTAAATAAAACAGGAATGGAAAATCCTAAACTCTAATCTAAACCCATGCTTCTCAACTTTGGCAAGTTTAAGGTGCATGGACTTCAATTCCCAGAATTCTCCAGGCAGCATGAAGTTTGCCCATCTTAAACTTGCCAAGACTAAGAAATTCTGATCTACAGATAGGGATTTTTCCATTCCTCTTTTACTGGTTCTTAAAGTTTATGATTCTCTCCCTTCAGCCGGCCAAAATGGGGTGTGGCTCCCCTGTAGTAAGCCCATGTGGGGAAACTCCACCTCCCTGCTTCGTGGCAGTGGCAGTGGCACACTGCGTGCTCTCCTGCCCCACTGCGAACAAGCAGAAGAAGTGGGCCTTCTGTACATGGGGGGAAAATAAGACACACACCAAAAATAAGCCCTAGTGCTTATTTTGGGACCCCAAAGAAAATAAGACCCAGTCTTATTTTGTGAGAAACACAGTAGTAACTGCGAGAGAGATCTTGGAGTCCTGCAGCATCTGCCATAAAAGCCAATGCAGTCCCAGGCTGCATTAACAGTGGGATAGAATGAAGATCACATAATGTGTTAATACCACTTTATAATACCTTGGGGTAAAACCACACTTGGCATATTGCATCCAGTTTTGGTTGCCATGATATAAAAAAGATGTAGAAACTCTAGAACAGGGGTGTCAAACTCAAGGCTATCTGACCTGCAGGGCCAACCTGGAAGTATCAAAGGATCAGCCCATGATGCCTCTGCTGGCCAAAATGGGCCACAGGGTGTGTGTGTGTGTGTGCCCGTTTTCAGCCTCCATAGCCTCCTGCAGCACTGTGCTGGCCAAAAACAGGCTGCACGGAGGCCCCGCAAAGCCCCCACATGGCCCATTTTTGGCCTCCCCGGCCTCCAGTACCACTCTGCTGCAGGTCTGCAGTTAGCAGTGTCAAACTTTTTGAGGGTATCCCAATGTCAGATTGAGGCAGCAGAGGAGGAGAAATACCCTACATGGAGAAAATGACATCAGGAATCTGCCCTTTATGAATCTTATTCCCTGCATGAAAGTTTCCTGTCTGCCAGTTAGTTGGAAGTTAGTCTTAATTCAAGTTTTTAGCTTGTTGGGTTTTGCCTCTCACCTAAATCCTAAGAAAAGGCTTAGGGATTAGTTTTTCCCTGCAGATCCTTTAGCTCCTTCCTTCACCTTCCTCCCTTCCCACAGTGTCTGCTCCAGACTCTCACTGGCAGAATTCCCCCCCGCCCATCCCTTAAGCAACATGAAAAATATTAGATGAATTTCCTTGGTGGCAGAAGAAGAGAGGGAAACTCGGCTAATTAATACTTTGTGGAAACACAAAGCAATAATTTTTGTTACTCAGATGAGTGTGTTTGTCTGGGTTTTTTTTTTCCTAAAGAAGAAATAAAAAAGCAACCACAATCTATCACAGCCCCCCAAAAGCTGGAGAGGACAGACGCAACACCTCTCATCCCTGCCAGCAGGGGGGGCTCCCAGGTTGGGGGATGTCTGATGGAAGGGGTTTTTGATTCTAGTCTTCAGCAGGGGGCAGGAGGCGTGACTGTTGAGTGGTATTCTTGTACCTCCTCCACCCACCATGACCATGCCCACCCCCAGCCACACACCCACCCCGGCCCTCTGAGGTCAAACACAATCCTGATGCAGCCCTCAATGAAATCAAGTTTGACATCCCTGCTCTAGAAAGAGTGCAGATAAGAGCAACAAAGATGATTAGAGAACTGGAGGCTAAAACATACGAAGAACAGTTTTAGGAATTGGGTATGTCTAGTTTAATGAAAAGGACTAGGGTTGACTTGATAGCAGTGTTCCAATATCTAAGGGGATGTCACAAAGAAATTAATCAAGGAGAGAAGAAACCTAGAATTAAGGAGAAACTTCCTAATAATGAGAACAATTTACTAGTGGAACAGCTTGCCCCCAGAAGTTGTAGGTACTCCAACACTGGATGTTTTTAAAGAAGAGATTGGATAACCATTTGTCTGAAATGGATAGGGTTTCCAGCTTGAGCAGGGGATTGGACTAGAAGACCTCCAAGGTCCCTTCCAACTCTGTTATTTGTTATTCAGTCTGTGGCTCTATGCCAGTTTTCCAGTCTGTGATCATTTCCACATACAATTTGCTACTGTAGATTTAGACAGTATTCATCTTTTTAAATGTTATACTCACATCAGATTTGTTTTACTCAGAGCTACTTTTACATGAATTGGTATACTTTTATATAAGATGGCAACCATGTGCTCCAAATCACTATCAATCCCATTTGAAAATGAAGACTAAAGGGAACCAGTAAAGGAGAATATTTGTAGCTCAGGACTGAAATGAAGGGTCCTTGGTACTCTCTGAGCTTGGTTGTTTTCTTGCAGATGTTTCATTACCCAAACTAGGTAACATAATCAGACTAAAGCGAAATCGGTAAAAAAACTGCACATAACCCATATGTGGGAGCAGTGGGCCACAATACTTTTTTATTCATTGGGCATCTCAAATTCCTTTTATGAAGAATGTAGAAAAGGTTCTAGCTAACGATTTCTTCTTAGATGACAATTTAAAAGATGTTCAAGAACCTCAGCTCTAAGAATATGCTTCGAAAGATACAAATTAATTCTCAACGATAAGCCATGCCTGAGAAGGCTGCAAAAAATACAGAACAGGAACAATAATACCTCCATTGCTTTAGCCTTTTTTTTTTTACAGGGAAATCAGTTTTCTGAAAAACTTTAAACAGCACTTAGGACAATTTGTCCTTTGATAAAATAAACTGGAAGATACTTTCTACAGATTCTCAAATAACTCTTGAGTATTTTGAATCTCTTGCTACACAGATTGCAAAAAGATAAACCTCACATTACTAATTATGAAATATTAAAAATGTTTATTACAGGAATGCCTATTTAATCCCATAAATCAAATGCACACACCTTAATTGGTACTTTAATATATTTTGTATTAAGATACATTTATCACTTATTTCTTACATTAATGGTCCACTAAATGAAAGTAATATAGTACCCAGAGTGGAGATTAGCACATCATTATTTAACTTAACTGGTTTAATTTCTAAGTCTCAGAATTTTTTTTGTGGGGGCGGGGGGGGTTATGGTGCCATGAGATTTAAAAGAAAAAAAAGCTTAATAGACTGTCAATTTCATGACCTTTTCTCCCTTTCCAGGAGAGCTGAAATGAACTAAAATGTATGGTAAATGTTAGCTAAATTCAAAGAATATTCGTGAATTGCCTCTGGCCAAACGAATCAGAAAGCAAACGCATAAGTGAATAAAATGATAATTTAAAAACAAAGTTTTTATTGATGATCAAGCTAGCTTTCCATGTTGAAAAATATGCAAGGAAGTTTGGTGTCAATTAACAATGTGCTTATTACACAATTTTATCTAGCTACAAGGAAGTACACACAAAAAAGTTAAACATTACTTTAAATCACCAACAGCTGTTCTGAATGCCCACTGACATGTTTGCCACATTTGGATCCCAGATGGAGACAAGAGAAATTTTGGCCAAGATTCTTTCTTGGCAAGGTTTTAGACAATTATTTCCATATTAAGCTGCATTGCAACTTTTTGTAATCAGGTATTGTCCAGATGTGTTGTAACTGCATCAGGTTGTAGAAGTCATCTACTGGGAGTAAGCGCCATTGAACAAAGTTAAGTTTTTAGAATTATTATGCACATTGGCTTATATGTATGAATCGGGTGAATGGCTATTTCTGAAAGCAATTTAATATATATTTACAAGGTTCAATATATTTCAGATAAATTTGCCTTCCTTTTACAAGAGTGCAGAATATTCTGTTCTGATTTTCTGGAATTAATTAACAACCTTAAAAGCCTGATTACTGTTTCAATCATATCATCTTATAACTCAAACCACAAAATGTTCCATAATTTACTACATTAATTTCTCACTACAAACTAGGAAATTCAGAAAATATTCAACTCAAAATGCAGAGCTTTTATTTCCCATTCCAGATTGTATGGTATATCACTACAGTAATTACTAGAAACTTTTTACAAATGTTGGAATCAAGAAATGTTGGAAATCCTAAGAGCTGGCAGATGAGCTACCTTTGAGAAGTAAAAATGTTAAGTTTGAGGAACTATGGTGTGTCACAGGAACATAAATAAACTTGAGACTGATTCCACTGTAGTAGTTTTATTTTTTTCACTGCTTTTCATACTCTAGTTAGAGATGGTACAAGGTAATGCCAGATGACCCCCTATTTATTACAACCTGCAATTTTGGTATCTATAACACACTGGACCTTGCAGGTCTTCTAGTCCAGTGCCCTGCTCAACCAGGAAACCCTATACCACTTCAGACAAATAGTTGTCCAATGTCTTCTTAAAAACTTCCAGTGTTGGAGCATCCACAACTTCTGGAGGCAAGTTGTTCTACTGATTAATTGTTCTGTCAGGAAATTTCTCCTCAGTTCTCGGTTGCTTCTCTCCTTGATTAGTTTCCATCCATTGCTTCTTGTCCTGCCCTTAGGTGCTTTGGAGAATAACTTGACTCCCTCTTCTTTGTGGCAACCTCTGAGATATTGGAACACTGCTATCATGTCACCCCTAGTCCTTCATTTCATCAGACTAGACATACCCAATTCCAGCAACTGTTCTTCATGTTTTAGCCACCAGTCCCTTATTTATCTTTGTTGCTCTGCTCTGCTCTCTTTCTAGAGTCTCTACATCTTTTTTACATTGTGGCAACCAAAACTGGATGCAGGATTCCAAGTGTGGCCTTACCAAGGCATTATAGAGTGGTATTAACACTTCACATGATCTTGATTCTATCCCTGTTAATGCAGCTTAAGAAGGTATTGGCGGCTATCGTGCATGCTCTTTCGTCGGAGAGCCCCAATCATTTTGATTAGGGGCTAAAACTGCCTTGGAGGGGCAGCGGAGTAAGAGGAAGCAGCAAGCCTGATTGTGGGGAGCCGCATCTCCCCCCCCCCCCGGGATTGGTTTTTTTTCCTCCCAAAGACGACTGCAGCGGTGGTCTAAAATGGCCACCCTGAAGAGGATGACTCAGCTCGATTAAGATTTGCGCAGGAGGGAAGAAAGAGGTAGATAACATCTGAACCGGGACAACTGGGCAATTTAACTAAACAAAAGTACCCCGGGACTAAGGTAACATAGAATTTTTAAGAAAAGAAAAGTGAGCGGAGAAATTACAAAGGGACAGAGAAAAAAAAAGAAAATATTTTTGACAGCTAAATGGGGCTTCGAACTGGGAAAGGAAGAAGCTGGAATTAAAGATTTAATAAAATTGGACTAAAATATTTTGGGAATAAACAAGTATAAAACTAAAGCTGGACTTAAGATTGTCAAAGAATAATAATAACAAAGTTTACAAATTGGAGACTGGACTGTGCTGGAATATTGAGGTTTGAAAAACCCTAAATAAAAAAATAGGGGGAAAAGGTGAAGACTTTGTATAATGGAGAGTGTCACCTTTTGATAAAAATTTGGCTCAAATAAAAGGGAAAGCATCCTCTTTTTGAATGAACTGGTGTGGATATAACATTACAGAAATATTGAAACAAAGTAAGAATTTTAGAAAGTGAAAGCAGAACCAGAATAAAGGAAAAAGCAAGGAAAGACTGTGGGACTGATTGACGTTTTTGGTATAAACCCTGGACTGGAATAACTGAGAACCTTAAAAAAACTGAAAGAAGAAAGAAGGAAAGTAAAAGTGGTTTCTTTTTGTGGACTTTAACGATCATAAAATATAAGAATGATGATATCTCTTTAGGAATTAAAACTGGAACTTAAAAATATGAGAGAATTACTACAGGAAAGAGGCGAATCACTTTGCTCTGTGCTAGAAAAAATGGAAATGGCGATTGAAGAACAAGAAGAAAGATTTTCAGAGGAGGAGGAATTGACTCAAGGAGAAGACATTTTAAATAGACAATTAACACAAAGAATGCTACAAAGAAGTGGGGAAAGAAGGAAGGTTAAAAAGTTGAGATTTAAGAAGGCAATTAAAAGAGGAAATACCTGTGAAGTCAGGAAAGGCAGGAAGACTCATCAGAAAAGGGGAAAGGAAGATATTAAGAAAGAGAGGGATATAAACTGGAATGAGAAAAGATATAGGGAAAAGAGGGGGAGGAGAAGCAATAAGAAACAGGCATATGAAAGAAAGAAATACAGAAATAATAAAATGTTGAAAGGAAATTGTTTCTTTACAATTAAAAGAAGGAATACCTGTGAAGTCAGGAAAGGCAGAAAGACCCAGCAGAAAAGGGGAAAGGAAGATATTAGAAAGAGAGGGATATAAACTGGAATGAGAAAAGATATGGGGAAAAGAGGGGGAGGAGAAGCAGTAAGAAACAGGCACGTGAAAGAAACACAGACCTAGTAAAATGCTGAAAAGAAATTGTTTTTTCAGAGATAATGGTTGATGAATTAAAAAGGGGATTCTGCAGGGTGACAAGGGGTAATAAGAATATTTCTGCAATTAAAAATATTTAGAAAATAAGGTAATATAGATACTGATAACTCTTATTAAAGGGGGGAAAATATGCTGTGGAATCCAATTGAAAAGATGTAATGATTAATGGTTTATTGGGAATTAAGATGAGGGAATAAAGGTATATTCTAATCATTAAGGTGTCACACTCAAAATAGTAAAAGGGGGGAAACCTACACTTGTTCTTTTTTCTTTTTGTGTGTGTGTGTGTTAAAATTTGTATTAATTTAGAATTCATAAAAAAAAAGTGTAATGGAAAGGGAATATGACAGACTAAAGAACCAGCTAAATTAATAAGTTTAGTATACACTATTAAAAGCAAGGAGAGACTTTGGTAACTTCATTATTACTATTATTAGGTAAATATATATTGTTTATTTTTATTTTTAAAATAAATATTAAAGGATTATATTTGAAATAATTGAAATGAAATAAAAAGATGTTTAGATTGAGATTAATGAAAGAATTTAGAATTAAACTTTTATTATTATTATTAGGCAAACATATTCTTTATCTTTATTTTCAAAAATAAATATTAAAGGATTATATTTGAAATAATTGAAATGAAACAAAAAGATGTCTCGATTGAGATTAATGAAAGAGGCTAGAATTAATGTGTTTGTTTCTCTCCTTACTGAAAATTTGGAATGGAAAAGGTAATAATAGAATTAAGTATGCATATATGAATGTATAATTGCTGTCATATTTGTATGTAAAGGTGATGACCCGGAAATATGTTGTTCACTAAAAAGAGATTTTTGTTTTTAATGTGAAAAACTGAATAAAGTTTGTTAAAAAAAAAAGAAGGTATTGGCTTTTTTGGCAGCTGCAGCACACTGCTGGCTCATATTCAAGTGATTGTCCACAAGGACTCCAAGATCCATCTCACAGTTACTACTATTGAGACAGGTACCACCTATTCTCTACCTGTGCATTTTATTTTTCCTGCCTAAATGTAGAACCTTACTTTTTTCACCATTGAATTTCATTGTTTTATATAGGGCTCAATGTTCAAGTCTGCCAAGATCCTTCTGTATCTTAAGCCTATCTTCTGGAGCGTTGGCTATTCCTGCCAGCTTGGTGTCATCTGCAAATTTGATGAGTTCCCCATCTATGCCCTCATCCAAATAATTGATGAAGATATTGAAGAGTACTGGACCTAAGACAGAGCTTTGGGGTACCCCACTGCATACTTTCCTCCAGTTCCATTAAGGACTACACGTTGAGTGCAGTTGGCCAGCCAGTTAAGAATCCATCTGGTGGTGATTCTGTCTAACCCACATTTTTCTATCTTACCAAGTAGTAGGATGTGGTCTACTTTATCAAATGCCTTACTGAAGTCCAAGTAAATTATCTTGACAGCATTTCTCTGGTCTACTAGTTTTGTCACTTTGCCAAAGAATGCAATAAGATTTAGAATTAGATTGAATAATAAGTAAATTTGTTTGGGATGGGAAAAAAGCCAGGATAAAAATGAAACTATTACAGGACAAAAGAGAAAGGGGTGGCTTTGGACTCCCTGACTGGGAAACATATTACCAGGCTGTGGCTATGGTATGGATTAAAGATTGGATCAACCTGGAAAATAGAAGAGTATTGTCGATAGAAGGTCACGACTTGCAGAGAGGGTGGCATAGTTTTCTATGGGATGGGAAATGTAAACAGCATGCATATTTTCAGAGACATATGATTAGCGATTCATTAATTTGGATGTGGAACAAGATTAAAAAGAACCATTATACTAAAATACCGAACTGGTTGTCAACTATAGAAGCACAAATCTACCCAAACGCAATGGATCTGGGAAAAAAGAGGACTTATAAAGACTTATTAGACACACAAGGAAGATTAAAAATGAGACAAGAATTCAGCAACAAAATATAAAGATAGATTGGTGGCCATACATGCAAATTCAGGCGAGATATCAGAAGGACAAAGAACAATTTGGTTTCTGCATGGAAAAGCATCAATTAGATAAAATTCTACAAGAAATGGAAAAGAAAATGATCTCAAGAATATATAACTTTCTACTAGATTTTAAAATGGAAGAGGAGGTGGTCAAAGAGACGATGGTGGTATGGACGAAAAACATTGGCCATAATATGGACCTGAAAAATTGGGAGAGAATGTGGGAATTAAATTATAAATTAATTACATCTACAGCATACAGGGAAAATCAATATAAAATGTTCTACAGATGGCACCTTCCTCCCGCTAGACTGGCAAAAATGTTTAACTCAGACCCAAATTGTTGGAAATGTGGAAAAGAAAAAGGCACTTATTTCCATACCTGGTGGACATGCCAGGAGGTGAAAAAATATTGGAATGCAATTAGACAATGGAGAGAAGAAATCACGAATCAGAAAACTGAATTTAACCTGGAAACTTTTTTATTAGGTATAACAACACAAAAATGCAATAAAACAGATAGATATATCATGTTACACATATTAACAGCTGCAAGGATTTCGTATGCACAACTTTGGAAAGAAAAAGGGGTTCCACCAGAAGGCATGGTTATAAAAAAAATAATAGATTGTATAGAGATGGACAGGCTAATGATGAAAATAAGACAGAGAGATTCAATTTACTATAGGGCCTGGAATGCCTGGTATGAGTGGTTTAGAAATAAAAATAAAATAAAATGGCAATTAGGAAAAGAATGGGACTTCTGGTGGCAAGGCAAGGATGAACAGAGGGGCAGAAATCTACTCGCAATTCCAGCTATCCTCTTCTTGAGTTTGGTGCAATCTTTTGGGGTGCTCGAGTCTTGGAGAGACCCGTGCCAGTGTGGGGGAACCTCGGACTGTAGTGTGGGGAAGGCAACCCCCCTACAACGAAGAGGAAGCCCTCCAGAGCCCAATGATCAAGAACAGCCCCATGTCAATGGAGGCTCCGAAGTCCGGACTGCCACCGATGTGAAGGAAAGAGTGAGTGACAGTTTGCAAGTTCGTTGGGAAAGAGAGTGGTGGTAAAAGTTAGTGGCGGAGAGGAAAATTGGAAGAGTACAGATTGAATTTAGGCTGTTATATACTGTTTGAGCGACAGAAGAGAGACCGAAATAACAAAGATTTAAAGAGGAATTTAGAAGACCAGTATTAGGGAGTGATTGAAAAGATTTAGTTACCATTGACATTTGGACAGACGCTATTAAACCGGTGCCAGATCGGGGAAGGAAAAAAGACAGAGAGGCGCCAGAGGCGGTTTTTAGAACGCTGAAGTGGCCACAACAAAGTAACAGACTCAACTGACTGAACGGATACAATTTATTTAATAAACATTGGGAAACTTGAGAACATTGATCTATCGGAGGAGATAGTTCCTTTTCTCCATCTGAAGAAAACCAGAACAATTGAATTAAGGACCTTTAAAATTATAAGCAACTAAAAACAAACCCCAACCAAGATAACTGCTGAAGTTTTTCCAGTCCTCAGCAATAAATCCGATATCTGTTTGGCAAACCTGAAGTGCCTATAAATCACAATGCCTCAGAGAATCTTCACAAGACTTTCGCTCTAACAAGACACTTTGCTTCTGGCAAATTTCTCAAGCCAATCCGTTTCCTTTTATCCCCTAAAGAGGGCGTGTCAGTCTCATTAATCACTGGCTTGACGCTTCTTTCCCAATTGAGATTGATGTCTCAATCTCCGTCTATTTCTCACGTCAAGCCAAGATCCCTCAAACCCCTCCTCCTCCGCACTTGAACCCTCTCGCACGTTTTCCTGATTAACTGTTCCCGGCTGCTGTATAATCAGAGAGGGAGATTCGAGGGAAATCACCTCCAATAAATCAGGTTCGTCTCTCATAACTAAGTCCACTTCCTCATCCTGGCTGCCCTCAGAATCACTCAGCAATGCAGGCTCAAATTTCACTGCCAAATCGTCTTCGCTCGAGCTCACATCTGCCAACGGAGCAGATTCCAATCCCGGAGTCACAACACATATATATCTTACTAATTAATTAAGAATATAGTTATTTAACAGATTGATAGATCTTGGTCAATTTTAGTAACAGAACCAAGAACACTGAATGCCAATTTGGAATAATATACTCAGCATTGTACAACAACAAAAACAGATCTTAAAGCAAATGACTTCTACAACCACCACAGCATTGAAATCTGGTAGAAAGGTCAACCCCACAATAACAACTACCTTGGCAACAACTTCACCTATGGCGCAAAAAACAATAGAGGAAACACTACCAATAGAGAAACAAACTGGCATCTCGAATACTAATATCCAAGCAATTTTTCTAACTTTACAGGACTCATTGACAAGACTGCAGGAAACAATGACTAAAAATCACAGTGAAACAAGAGCTGATATTAACGAACTGAAGGAAGAGATGGGGAAGTTAAAGGCAGAAATGAAAGCGGACATCTTCAAAGTAGAGGATAAAGTGGGAGTACTGCAGCAGGCCTTGGAGAAAAATGAAGTCATAATAAAAGAGGTAGAGAAAAGAACTGAACGAACAGAAAGGGAATTAGAAAGGGTGGATGAAGATCTTAAAAACGCGAGCAAAGAAATGGAGGACTCATTGGTCCTTCTAGAGATGGACAAGGCAGCAACCTACTTAAGATTTCAAAATGTGGCAGAATCCAAAGAAGAAGACCTGGAATACTTGATGGCAGAAATACTGGCCGGTCTATTGAAGATGGACAAAGATGACATTCAAAAAGAGTTCGATGAAGTTTATCGGGTCAATACAAATTATGCAAGACGTCACAAATGCGCTAGGGAAGTCTACATACTATTCACTAGAAGATGTGTCCGAGATATGATATACAGAACCTCTAGAGATAAAACAATAACGTACAAAGATAAAGAAATTGTGATCCTTAAACTGATACCGAGGAGAGTAAGGGAACAAAGGCGTGATTATAAATTTCTGGCAGCTTATTTAAATCAAAAAAGAATTACATTCAAATGGCTTATTCCAGAAGGGATGCTAGTGTTCTGGAAAGAGAGGAAAATTAAAATAGACACTATGGAAAAAGCTCAGGACTTCTACAAACGGATGGTGGGCCCACAGGAGCAAAGTAGTAGGGAAGAATTGGAAACAAATTCTCAGGAAGAATATGGTGGACATAAAAATAGAACTGGAACTGCAGGGAACCAAGAGAACACTTACTTACAACAAAAGACAGAAGGAACCACACAAATACAAGTGCAAGAAGAGAGAGGAATTGTTAAACGACAAAGAGCGAAACAGAACTAGATAGATGGGAGAAGAAAAAAAATTACTATCAATAAACATAAAACGGTTTAAATTCGACAAATAAAAGAAAAAGGATATTAACTAAATTAATCAAACAAAATGCCGATATAATATGCCTACAAGAAACTCATATAAAGAAGAAAGATGAAAAATATTTAGAATGCCCGAAATTAGGAAAGTTATTTACCACACCAGCGGATGAGGGGAAAAAGAAGGGAATTGCAGTATATGTGAAAGAGGATATGAAATCAGAGCTAATATGGTCGGATTCGGAAGGAAAGACTCTGGGCTTGCAGATTTGGATTAATGACATCCCAATTCTTTTAGTAGTAATTTACGCCCCAAATAGAGATCAAAAAGAGTTTTTTAAACACCTATATAGAAAATTGGTTGAATTGCAAAAAAGAAACATTTGTATTATAGGAGATTTCAACTCCATTGCTGATTTTCAAAAAGACCACAGTAATGGCGGAAAGAATAAAAAGGGGAAGAGAGAGCTCCTTAAGATTTGTAGGGAAATGGTGAAAGAGCTAAATCTGACAGATATATGGAGAAGACTACACCCGGAAAAAAAACAATTTACATTCTATTCAAATCCCCACCAAATATGGACACAGATCGATATGGCATGGATGAATGGGGAAATAGCAAACGAGACAAAAGAAGTGGAAATTTTGCCTAATGAATGGGCAGACCATAACCCAATTCAGATAATATGGAAGGGTAGGGCAAAACCAAAGAAAAGATGGACGCTAAACACTCAATTAATAAGAGAGAAAGAATACATTAATAAATTAAAGGAGGAATTAAATTTTTTTATAAAAGAAAACGATAACGGAGAAACCACGAAACAAAATATGTGGGACACAATGAAGGCGGTAATAAGAGGTATAACAATCTCTTATAACGCCAAGAGAAACAAGGAAAAATATTCCCAACAAAACAAATTACAACAAAGAATTAAGGAGATAGAAACCCTTCTACAGAATACCCCAAAAGATTTAAAACTGCCAAATCAGATAAGAATAGCTAAACACAAACTGAATTTAATTGAACAGGAGAAAATGACCATGAATCTGAATTTGACTAGACAAACTTATTTTGAACATGCCAACAAGCCAGGAAGATGGCTATCTTATAAATTAAAAAAAAGAAAGAAAAGTGATTGATATATCAGTTAATAGATAGTAAGGGAGATATATACCAGGAAATAGAACAGAAAAAAGAAATTACTCACAAATACTTTGAAGATCTATACAAAAAAGAAGACGTCAGTGAAGACAGAATAAGGAATTATTTAGATGAAGCGGCGGATAAGGCAATTGGGGAAGAAATGGTAGAACTACTAAATAAAGACATTACTGAATCGGAATTGAAATCAGCAATAGAGAACCAGAAAAATAATAAAACCCCAGGCCCAGATGGGATTCCAGGGGAGCTGTACAAAGCAATTGCAGAACAAATTGGACCACTTATGGTGGAAGTTTTCAATGATGTTTTACTCGCAGCCAGGATGCCGGACTCATGGAGGGGGGCGTTGATTTCACTGATCCCAAAGGAGGAGACGGATCCCAGATATATAAACAATTACAGGCCGATTTCACTCTTAAATACTGATTATAAGATATTCACCTCTATTATAGCAAACAGACTAAAATGAATGTTAAATTTGTATATACACGAAGATCAAAATGGATTTCTCCCAACTAGGCAAATAAAGAACAATTTAAGAATAGTACTAGATGCACTAGAATTTTATGAAACCCACCCCGAGAAACAAGTAGCATTTATGTTCTTAGACACAGAGAAGGCTTTCGATAATCTAAATTGACAATTTTTAATTCAAAAAATTTATTAATCTGAACCTGGGCACCAAATTTGAAAATATTATAACAACCATATATGACACACAACAAGCTAATATAATAATAAATGGGGAATGTACTCGCCCAATAAAGATAGAAAAAGGAGACAGGGCTGCCCACTCTCTCCCCTGCTCTACATATTAGCATTAGAGACAGTACTAATGCAAATTAGGCGGAATTCAGATATAAAGGGATTAATGGTTAAGAAAGAGGAATATAAATTGCAAGCATTTGCGGACAATATGATTTTCTTTATCGAAGAACCAATAGATAGGGGACTAAAATTGATGAGTGAACTAGAGAAATTTGGAGCAGTAGCAGGACTTAAAATAAATAGAAAAAAAAACCAAATTAATGACTAAAAATCTAACAGAAAAACAGAAAATAGAACTAGAAGAAACAATGCATATAGAAGTGACAAAGAAAGTGAAATATTTAGGAATTTGGCTAACACCCCACTGTAAGACACTTAAAGAAAACAATTATGATAAATTGATATATCAGGTAAAGAAAGATTTAGAATCATGGGGTAAACTTCAAATTTCACTACTAGGTTGGATTGCCACTATTAAAATGAACATTCTCCCCAAATTTTTGTACCTATTCCAAATGATTCCAATTAAATTACACAAAAAGTTTTTTGAAGAACTCAATAGAATAACCCTGAAATTTATTTGGCAAGGGAAAAAACCCAGAATAAATGTAAAAGCAATGCAGGATATGAAGAGCAGGGGAGGGTTAGCATTTCCAAACTGGGAGTTATACCATATGGCCACCTCGTTAGTTTGGTTGAAGGATTGGGTGAACTTAACCAACAAAAGAACATTATTCCTAGAAGGCCACGATTTACAAAGGGGGTGGCATGCCTTTTTATGGGATGTAGGGAAAACCAATCAAAAATATTTCCATAGACACTTAATCAGAGATGCACTATTAACAAATTGGAGGAAAATACAGAAAAAACATTATACAAAAGTAACAATATGAATTTCAACTATGGAGGCGATGATTCACCCAAACAATCTGGAGATTACTAAAATGATTAAATACAAAGACTCATTGGACCCACAAGGAAATTTGAAACCGAGGCAGGAACTTCAGGAACAAGGACAAAAAATTGATCAATGGGTTTACCTTCAGATTCAAAGCAGATACAAACAAGACAAGAATGAATTTGGAATTATCAACAAATTGCAACAATTAGATAAAGTTTTATTAGGATCAGATAAAAAAACATAACAAAATTTTATAATTACTTATTAGAAACAGAATTAGAAGAAGAAATCGTAAAAGGAAATATGATCGCTTGGAGTAGGAATGTAGGGCGCAGCATCACATTAGCGGAATGGGAGAAAGTTTGGGGTAGAAATAATAAGATTACCAAATCGGCTGCATATAAGGAAAATCTTTATAAAATGTTCTATAGATGGCACCTCCCCCCTTCGAGGTTAGCGAAGATGCACCCTAACATGAGTCCGTATTGCTGGAAGTGTAGGAAGAAAGAAGGAACCTTTTTCCATATGTGGTGGTCTTGTTCAGAAACCCAAAAGTATTGGAAGAAAATCAAAACTTGGTTGGAAGAAATTACAAAAGAGCAGATTGAATACAAACCAGAGTCTTTCCTGCTAGGGATTTTTGATAAACAAATTTCCAAAAAAGTTAAATACATAACAATACATATTCTAACAGCGGCCAGATTAGCTTTTGCTCAACACTGGAAACAACATCAAATCCCATCAGACGAAATGATTATCGAAAAGATTTCAAAATGTGCAGAAATGGATAAACTGACTTTGGCGCTAAAAATCAAAGACTCTTCACTATATTATGATAGCTGGAATTGTTGGTATAATTGGATTGACCAAAGATAAATTTTATATCATAAGGCATAAGAGAAAAGTATTAATTTATAATAACGAGGTAGCGATATAAGTAAAAAACAGGTGTGTGTACATGACATAAATTAAGGTTATGAAAAAAGATCTTGCAAACTGTAAAAATAAAAATGCTTTTAACCTTCCCCTTTTCTTTTTTTTCTTTTTTTTCCTTTTCCTTCTTTTCTTTCCTCTCTCCTTTCCTTTCTTTTTTGTTTATTTGTGTATGTACTGTTGGCTGGTTTTAATTGTAAAAACTAATAAACTGTATTTTTTTTTAAAAAAAAGGAAAAGAATGAGGGAATATGTAAATATGTAAATATACCATAGAGAAGATTGATGTGTAAGGATAAAAGATATTGACTTATAGCAAGAGTAAGATGTAATGGTAAAGGAATAAGTAAATCCATATACTGAAAAATGTAAGGAAATACGAAAGATGTCTCGATGTTGATAACAATGTATAAAGTTTTATTTTATGTTTTTTAAAATTTGAAAAATCAATAAAATTTATTTTTTAAAAAATGATTTGTCTGGCAGATCTGTTTTTGAGAAACCCATGTTGGCTTTTGGTTATGACTTTGTTTGCCTCTAGGTGTTCACAGATTCATTGCCTAATTATATTTTCCAGAATCTTCTCAGTTATTGATGTCAGTGTCAGGTTTCCAGTGATTGCCCTAATTAAATCATGAGCCTCGATCCAAGCTTCAAATGAATCCAAAAGATTTATTGGGAACAACATGTCGGCATTAACCCGTATGAAGCCAACTTTGCCACACGTAATTTACTGTCACATGTGATCCTGTTTCCCCCCTCCCCCCTGGGTGTGTCATAAATCAGATTCTCCAATAAAGCACATTCACGGGCTGGGTGTCATCACATTCTCCAATGAAGGATTTTCACAGGCAGAAGATCCAGTAGCCTAGGCTACAATCTTTGTAAGATAAGCGTGGAATGTACTTCTGGTTTTAACTGCTGTACTGCTCCTTCAGGTTTTCCCCCCCTCCTGCTTATGGAAACTCGAGAACAAGCATAGGAATGCTTTGCGAGTTGACAGTCAGGCTGATAGGTCTGTAGTTTCCTGGTTCCATTTTTTTCCTTTTTTGAAGATGGGAACTACCACTCCATTTAGTGGCCAGAATGGTAAATACCAATCTATACTGTTTTGAAGCTGACCCAACCCCTTTACCTATCAGCCCACTCTCTCAAAACAAGTGCATGCTGGGAAGCCAGACTCCATTTTCCTTTAGCATTTGGAGGCAGAAAGAAGAATCCAGCCTAATCTGTGGCACATGTTCATCCAAGGACAAACCCACAGCCCACACACATAGCATCACTGGTGAGATTTAGATTACTTGTATCTGTTAATTGTTATGTTCAGCAGCAGCTCAATACTGCTTATCTTGTATTTGGGTTATTGTATATATTTCTATTCTCCCCAGTTTCACCATCCTGTTCTTTAATAAAGCATCCAGATCTACGCGCATGGTCTGTTTTATTGGAGGATAGGTGGGTTTAGCTGCATGTCAAGCTACACACAGAGTAGTGTGTAATGAGCACAGAACATCAGCCCTTTTCCACTCCTCTGATAGTTTCTCAGTGATCCAGGATCTTTGAAAGATATGGTTTAGTAGTTCTGAGATCACGTCTACCAGTTACTTCAGAACCTGGGGATGTAATCCATTTGGTCCTGGTGATCTGAACTCGACTAGGGTAGACAGGTGTTCATGTACCACTTTCTTGCCTATTTTAACTTGTTTTCCTAATCTATTTTTTACGGTACTGTTTTTAATAGGTTGGAGTGTTTTTTCCTTTTGTGTAAAGATGGATGCAAAAAAAGAGTTAAGCAGTTCTGCTTTCTCCCTGTTACTTTTCACCTTCTTGCCACTTTCTCTCATTACTGGACCAATTGTTTCCTTTTTTTTTAACATGTTGAAAGAAAAAGATGGCTTCATCTTTGTTAATATCTACTCTCTCCTGTGCCTGGTGATTTTTATATTTTTTAAATAATGATTTTTATATTTTTAATAATGATTTAGATTTCTTTTATTTAATGGTTGTATACCACCCAGAGACATTTTTGTGAGATGGGTGGATATATAAATTTGATAAATTATGTATTTTATATTATTATGTTTATTAATAGTACAGATACCATATGAATCATAGTAGGTAAGAAAATACCCAGCAAAAGGTATGTGATAGTCAGATATTAGTGAATCCTCTTGTTGAAGGCAGTATGCCCTACATGATATTCTGAATTCTTGAAAATTATGTGATTTAACCTGATTAAACCTTAACTCAGAGGTCAATAAATTTGCCTTGTTTGGCATTACAGAATGAATCATAAGCAAATCTTCCTCAGTTTTAAATCCTCATTTTCACTCAATAGGATTTGAAAAATGAGGAAGGTTTGCTTATGATTCATTCTGTAATCCTAGACAATGTTCACACTTCTACCCTTCATCTAGCACAAGGAGATGTATAGAAAAGAATAGAATAGAATAGAATGGGATGGGATGGGATGGGATGGGATGGGATAGAATAGAATAGAATAGAATAGAATAGAATAGAATAGAATAGAATAGAATAGAATAGAATAGAATAGAATAGAAT
>NW_020769551.1:220854-299226 GCF_900518735.1 Pseudonaja textilis
ATAGAATAGAATAGAATAGAATAGAATAGAATAGAATTCTTTATTGGCCAAGTGTGATTGGACACACAAGGAATTTGTCTTGGTGCAAATACTCTCAGTATACATAAAAGAAAAGATACATTTGTTAAGAATCAAGAATCATAACATACAACACTTAATGATAGTCATAGGGTACAATACGCAATCAAATCATACTAGGAAACAGTCAATATAAATCGTAAGGATACAAGCGACAAAGTTACAGTCATAGTCACAAGTGGGAGGGGATGGGTGATAAGGAGTGATGAGAAGATTAACAGTAATAGTAGTGCAGACTTTGTAAATAGTTGAACAGTGTTGAGGGAATTATTTGTTTAGCAGAGTGATGGCTTTCAGGGAAAAACCGTTCTTGTGTCTAGTTGTTCTGGTGTGCAGTGCTCTATAGCATCATTTTGAGGGAAGGAGTTGAAACAATTTATGTCCAGGATGTGAGGGGTCTGTAAATATTTTCACAGCCCTCATTTTGACTTGAGCAGTATTACAGGTCCTCGATTGAAGGCAGGTTGGTAGTAATTGTTTTTTCTGCAGTCCTAATTATCCTCTGAAGTTTGTGTCTGTCCTGTTGGGTTGCAGAACCAAACCAGACACTTATTGTTGTGGTTAGCCAGCAGCAGGTGCAGACAGTGGAAGAGACTGAGGATTCGGAGGAGGGGCCGGACCATCAGGGTGTGGACTGCTGCCTTCAGAGATGGTGGGGGCTGGCAGCAGTGACGAGGAGGTTTCAGAAGAACCTGTGCTCAGTGCATGTGAGCGCAGGATGCTTCATAGGAGGGAACAGCTGAAGCTGCATAGACGACTCAGGAGTAAGGAGGCAATGTAATGGCCCCTCCCTCTAGGGAATATAAGCCTGGTTGCCAACAGTTTTTGCCTTTGCAGAAGGCAAAAAGCCTTCGAAGGGTTAAGTGGGATGACAACAGACTTTGATTTGGTTTTTCTAATTGGATTACTTGGCTGCAAGCCATCTGGTAATGACAAAGGTATTTGTGGAATAAAACTGTGAACGTTTCAGTTTTGGAGTTTATCTTTGTTTTTGCTCGGGACTTCAACTGGGTCAGAACAGTTATAGAGGTGCAAATGATAGACTCAATAATTCCTCTGTAGAACTGGATCAGCAGCTCCTTGGGCAGTTTGAGCTTTCGGAGTTGGCGCAGAAAGAACGTTCTTTGTTGTCCTTTTTTGATGATGTTTTTGATGTTAGGTGTCCATTTTAGGTCATATGATATAGTAGAACCTAGAAATTTGAAGGTCTCTACTGTTGATACTGTGTTGTCTAGTATTGTAACAGGTGGTAGTATGGGAGGGTTTCTCCTAAAGTCTACCACTATTTCTACGGTTTTGTGTGTGTTCAGTTCCATATTGTTCCGGTTATACCATGAGGCAAGTTGTACAACCTCCTGTCTGTATGCAGATTCGTCATTGTCTAGAATGAGACCAATCACTGTTGTGTCATCAGCAAACTTCAGTATTTTAACAGATGGACTGTTTGAGATGCAGTCATTGGTATAGAGGGAGAAGTGGAGAAAGCACACAGCCTTGGGGGAGCTGTGCTAACTGTACAGGTATCAGATGTGATTCTGCCTAGCTTCACCTGCTGCTTCCTGTCTGTTAGGAAGCTTATAATCCACTTACAAGTGTGTTCAGGTACCGCTAGTTGGTTTAATTTACTTAGAAGGATGTCTGGAATGATGGTATTGAATGCTGAACTAAAGTCTACAAAGAGGACCCTTGCGTAGGTATTTGGAGATTCAAGGTGTTGTAGGATGTAGTTCAGAGCCATATTAACAGCATCATCTGTCGATCTATTTGCTCAGTATGCAAACTGCATAGGATCTAACAGCAGATCCGTGATGGTTTTCAGGTGGGACAGCACAAGCCTTTCAAACGTTTTCATAACTACAGATGTTAGAGCAACTGGTCTGTAGTCATTCAGTTCCTTGATGGAGGGCTTCTTTGGCACTGGGATGATAGTAGAGCATTTGAAGCAGGGAGGAACATAGCACATCTCTAGTGATCTGTTGAAGATTTGGGTGAAGATGGGGGCCAATTGGTCAGCACAGACTTTTAAGCAAGAAGGAGTTATCTTGTCTGGCCCTGGTGCTTTTCCTGACTTTTGTCTGTGAAATAGATCTTGCACTCCTTTTTCTGTGATCACCAGAGGTTGTGAACCCAACGGGTTGGGGACAGTTGTAGGAAGCTTGGCTGTTGTTGGCGTGTTTGAGATGGGGGTTGTGAAGATAGGTGGCTGTAGTTTCCTTTCAAACCTGCAGTAAAACACATTCAGGTCATCTGCTAGTGGTTGATTCCCTTCTGCCTGGGGAAGGAAGTTTGCTGTAGCCGGTGAGGTTTTTAAGAGTTTTCCACATGTTTGCTGGTTCGTTTGTTGAGAACTGATTCCTTAACTTTTCAGAGTAGCTTCTTTTTGTTGCTCTGATCTCCCTTGTTAATATGTTTCCGGCCTGATTGTACAGCATTCTATCACCTTTTCTGTAGGCTTCCTCTTTGGAACGACATAGCTGCTTAAGTTTAGCTGTGAATCAAGGTTTATTACTATATATTTGCAGGTTCCTTGTTGGTACACATAAGTCTTCACAGAAGCTGACATATAATGTTACAGTATCTGTGAGCTCATCTAGGTCTGCAGAGGTATCTTCAAAAACATTCCAGTCAGTGCAATCCAGGCAGACAGCTGCTCGTGGTAAAGACCTATAAGCATCTTTTACTGTTGTGTAGCAGTGGTCTAAAGTATTTTTGCCTCTGGTGGGACAATTGACATGCTGGAAATATTTTGGGAGCTCTTTCCTTAAATTTGCTTGATTAAAATCCCCTAAAATGATGGGAAGGGAATCTAGGTGTTTGGCTTCAGCCTCCATAATTTGATCAGCAAAAGTTCTTAATGCCTTATTTACACAGGCTTGTGGAGGAACATACACAGCTATTAGGAAAAATGAGGAGAGCTCTCATGGAGAATAAAATGGCTTGCAGTTGATATGTAAAGACTCTAAATTTTCATCACAGAATTTATATATTGTGGTTATATCCTGAGACCAGGTGTTGTTGATATATAAACATAATCCTCCACCTTTTGTTTTACCTGATGCCTCTTCAATTCTGTCTGATCTAAATATCTGAAATCCTGGGATGTAAATGGTGTTGTCCCCATGAATTTGTGGATTAAGCCAGGTTTCAGTAAAACAAAGAACTGCTGAATTGTAGAAATCAGAATTGCATCTATTTAAAAGGAGAATTTCATCCATCTTGTTAGCAAGTGAGCATAAATTAGTCAGAAAGATTGAAGGTTTTTCCCCCTTATTCCTTAGTCTATTTAAAATTCCTGCTCTTTTACCTCATCTCCTTTTTTGGTGCTGCCGCTTCTTTGTTTGTTGTAATCCATAGCACCGGAAAATTAGTTAAAATCTCCTTCAAGTTTGCAAAGACTGGGAGGGGGGGGGTGAAGAATCAGAAAGCTGATCCTTAAAGAAACATTGTCCAATTCTTAGCAGATGGTCTTGTGAGTATGAAATCAGTAGTGAACTGCAGATAATAAAGAAACCACTAGAGAGCATTTCACGGAGGCAACCATCGTCGGCACCATCTTGGATCATCTGAATAGGTAATGATATTGATTTGGACTGTAGTATTAGAAGAATCATATGCCTGCATCAAGTACATCTTTAAAAAGACATATTGACATTAGGAAGTACTTTGTGAAGAATCTTCCCTAATGCAGATACCCTCCTGAAGGATAGTCTACACATAAAGAGGAAGTTCAAACTGGAGACGGTTACTGTGATCAAGCCAAAAGCTAACTCACTTTTAAATCTTCATGACAGTCAGAACTGCAAAAGTGTTTATTCTCAGGCTGACTTACAGTTCAACCTTCATTTCGGTTTAGTCATTGTTAAATCTGCAATAAATCTACTAACATACCATCTGTACACTTTTTTCCAGTTCCTGAGGAATTGCAAAGGTAGATGAAGGCGCCGGGGTCAAAGGCCATGCTCCAGCCTGAAAAATAACCAAGTTAACATTTTTTTACCCCAGTCTTTCTCCAAAAGGAATTATCATTCTTAAACAAACATAAAGGAGACATGGTAAAAAAAAAAACCAACCCCCAAACCAAGTACCATCAAAGGACCAGAGCTATGAATAACCTTATTTGAAAGTATAAACCATAGAAATCCATGGAAACTAAATAAAGGAAAGTCTCATTTGTCTCAACCCTGGTTCCTGATTCATGAACATGTCCATGTCAGTGATCCTGGAAACAAAGCAAAATGCTACAAAAAGGCACTTAACAAATTGGCTTTAAAAGAAAAAGTTGACTTTAGTTTAGAGCTGTGGTGGCACGGTGGTTAGAATGCAGTACTGCAGGCTACTTCTGCTGACTGCTGTCTGCCTACAATTTGGCAGATCGAATCGCACCAGGCTCAAGGTTGACTCAGCCTTCCATCCTTCTGAGGTGGATAAAATGAGGACCCAGATTGTTGGGGGCAATATGCTGACACTGTAAACCGCTTAGAGAGGGCTGTAAAAGCACTGTGAAACAGTATATAAGACTAAGTGCTATTGCTATAATAAAATAGCAGACAAGGTCCAGACTCTACAGTTCGTATTCCTGCCAAAGTCAAGCATTAAGGGAACAATCATACTATGTCTGCAGGCTGAAAGTTATGTCTACTTCCCTACTAGCTTCTTTGTTTTTACTACTTTACTTTTCTCTCCAGGGTCTTAACCAGTCACAAATATAAAGCATTTAACTGAGTTTCTCATCTTGACAAAAACAGTCATGGACAATATGAAAATCAGCACCATAGATGGTGCTTCCAAGCATGTCACAAATATGTCACAAGAGATTTTAGGCTGCTGCTGCTGCCTGATATTCTTTTTGCAGCTTCGCATATTTTCTTGCAAAATTGACTCCAACTCATCCATACAGATGCTTCTGCATTAACATTTTTGTGAATAATGGTCTGTGTTACTGATGAAGTTGTATGAAATACAAAAAGCTCCTATAGAAAGCAAACTTGTATACAAGAAATTACAAAATATTCAGGATTTACATTCAGTGAATGTTTGCTCTTCATCATATATTATCTGTAAACTCAGGTATCAAAATGTAATGCAATCAAAATAGGGACCACGCAAAAAGGAGCTATCAATCAATGTTTGTAAATGTTGACAAAATGCCTTAGAAAAACATAAACTGAAGACAGATGGGGGGAAGAATGCTCAGTGTTCATAAATAGTTGGAGGCTGGCTATAACAGAAGAAAATGTTCTGAAAGCAAGCAGTCCTAATAGACAGACCACACTAAGAAACAAAAACCAAGCAGACCAAAAACTACTTTTTTTAGAACAGTATAGTCGCAGAATCTTGCAAGCATAGGGAGCTCTCAACCTACGACTACAATTGGGACCAGAACTTCCATCACTAAGCAATGTGGCCATTAATTGAGTCATATATAATTCATCACAATTGCACCTGAATTATGACTTTTTGTCACGATTGTTAAGTGAATCCCCATGGTCATTAAGCAAATCTGGTTTGTCCCATTGACTTTGCTTGTTGGAAACCGGCTGGGAAGGTTGCAAATGGTGATCACATGATCTTGGGAGACTGCAACCATTGTAAAATCATGACAGTTGCCAACCCTCTGAATTTTGATCACATGAATATAGGTAAGCTATGATGGTTGCAATCGTGAAGACCAGTCATAAGTCACTTTTTCAGTGCGATCACAACTTTGAACGCTACCTAAACAAATGGGTCATAAATCAGGGACTACTTCTATGGATATGCTTCCCCTCCTCCCTTTTCTATCTTCATGAGAATTAAGTGTCAGGGAAATACTTTAAGAGCTGACCAGCTGCTACGCTGAAGTAATGATGTAATACAATGATGTAATGATGGAAATGAGTCAGCAAGATTACTGGGCTGATATCACTTTAAGAGCCTGTAATAAGAAGAGACCAGGTTGGGGCATATCTTTCTCCATGTGTGCTTCTGTGCTGTAAATTGCTGATTGCTGTTTGAAGACTAAAGAATATGTATGTATATATTCTTTGTAGATAAACCACTATTTAAATATAAACCTCTGTTTACTGTATTTGCTCTTGGGCTGTCTCACATAGTCACACTGTGCACACTCTGACAGGGAGGTTGTCTGAGGCATTTTCATAAACCATTTTCTTAACCTGGGCTCAAGTCTTCTTTATTGATCATTGCCCTTGCAGTGGATCTCCCCTCTGTCCTTCAAGACTATTCTCTACACTCACTGTAATATCTGAAGT
Source organism: Pseudonaja textilis (assembly GCF_900518735.1). The sequence continues at coordinate 227,184 of NW_020769551.1, forward strand.
GCAGACCCCACACCTCTTGTACTTGTTTTTGTTACAATCAACATTACACACTAAGTGTGGACACACAAATCAAAACACAAATGGACACATTTCTTTATCAGTACCTGAAGAACATATATCTGAAAACTAATTCCCAAATCTACGATGATGTCTTGATTTTTTATGAAGCTGTTGAATTTGTTGTTAAGATCTGCACTAACGCTCATGTCTGTGTACATTCGATGGAGTTTGCTGGTGAACTCATAACCACAGGCTTGCTGGGGGGGAAAAACACACATACCAGATTTGTAGCTTGACACTGATAAAGGCTGTAAGCATTAAGTGAATGAATAGCCTATAACATTTTAAAGGAACAACATAATATATTTGCTAGATATATTTACCCAAAAGCTAAGTATGTTAAAAGACAGATATTTCTGAGAAACTATTTGTCTTAAGAAGAATGAGGACCTTAGAAAAAAAAGGTGTGGTGTCAAAAGTGATTCAATAAATATATATTCTATGAATGCATCAAAGTTAATTGTTAATATGGTAAATATATACAGTATATTACCATACAAACAGAAAGCTCTTTTGGGGTTCTCCATCATTTTTCAAAGTAAGAAGAGATCCTGAGAGAAAAAGGTTTAAGAAACACTGCTCTATATAATATTGACACTGAATAATTTAAAAGTGAAAAGCTACTATTTAAGCCAGGGGTGTCAAATTCACAGACCAGATGAGTCATGTGCTGGCCACGCCCATCAGTTTAGGGAAGGGGAAAAAGTCACAATACATCATGTGATGACAATGTGATGCCGTGAGTTTGACACCCCCTGATTTAAGCAGTATTCATTAATGCCAAGTAAATACCAACTATTGTCACAAGGATACTAGTAGGATAGTGTTTATTGTATCCCCAGAGTAATTGAGCAGCATGCTTTTTGGTCCTCATGTCTGGAGTAGTTTCAAACTTTTTATTGTCCTATAAGTAGTGTAAATAAATGAACTGTCATTAGGTAGCATTTACAAAGTAAAAATAAAAGCTACAACCCCCAGTTTTAGATTCCCTCTCAAGCTTTCAGATATTCTGAAATAAGTAGAACCAATTTACAGGAGACTGTGATGAGATCTGTAAACCACATGCAATAAAGTCTATGGAAATTCTCAATCATCCAGTTCATGGTTGTCCCAAATGTGCTTTTCAAAAGGTAACTGGACTTTCTTGGTTTTTTCTTTGAAAGTGATTTGCTTCTCATCCAAGAAGCTTCTTCAGTTCTGAATTGAAGAAGCATCTTGGATGAGAAGCCAAATATTTTTAAAAAAACCAAAAACACCTCATCATATGTTTAAAAGTTGACTTACAATCAGATTAGCAACTGTTTACAATATGAATAAGTACTGAGAAGAGCTGGGTTTATTGTACTGATAAACTAGTACTTACCTTTAATTTGTTAATCATAGCTTCTTCAGAATCCATGGACATTGATAAACCATGTATAAGCCGTTTTGCCAACATTCTGGCATAGAACTACAGTTAGAAAAAAAAACAAGTTCAGATTTGCTTGCATTTCAAAAGTATTCTCCAAGGGGAAAATAAAAGCAAATTAATCATCTATATGATTATTTACCTTTTGAAAAACATCTTTATCATCAATGTACTTGAAAACTGTAATGAAGCTTGTAAGTTTGTCTTCTACTTCATTTTCTGTCATGCCTTTTGCTGATTTTTTTAGCAAATTGTCACAATATTTGGCCAACTCAAGTTGCAAGAAAAAGAATAGTCATTAAAGCAAATAGCAATAAAGCATAATGACAACTAATGGATAAGCAACTTCAGTTAAGCAAACGCATGTAATGAAGACATTATCTAAGTTAAATAAAATAACCTTTATATATTTGTTCTTCAGTTTTACATGCCACTTCACTTGCAAACAGACTCTTAAAGAATCATAATCAGACCATAGTGCTTCCTAGAAAAGCCAATTTTTAATGGCTTTACTAAATCCCACAGGACTGGCGTTGACCTGATCTCAAGAGCATGCTTTTGCACAGAAACAGGGCAACAATGGAAAAGACCTATGTTTGTGGTCCCTTATGGAAATACTTTTTTTAGAATGGGGACCTAAATAGATTCTCCACTTCAGACCTTGTTGAATGGGCAGTTACTGTTGGAAGCAGGTAATTGTGAAGATATCTGGGTCCTGAACTTTGTGGGGCTTTAAAGTGACAACCAGAACCTTGATTTGTACGCTGAAGCCATCTGGTATTGCAGTAAAAATTCCTGCAATACAACTGTTATCTGGACAAACTGAGATACACCCATAACATCTCTGGCCATCATTCTGTAAGTTTTTGTTATTTGTCTGCAAAAACCATTCAAAATATTATCTGGCATTCTACACTTACAGTTGAGCACATAAATCTCGCATTTGATACTTACCAGCTCAGGAGCTTTGCAAATAGACTTTGGTTCCCTATAGTTCACTACTGATGTTAAAGCCTATTTAGGAATGTAAGAAAAATAACGTTTACAAGTTGTGCTAATGTAACAACACAGACCACGCATGTGTAAGTAATACCAATGAATTCCAAAATGCTTCCTGACAGGGGAGAAATGGGGTTCTCCATGTTTCCTGACATGGAGAAGCTGGGATTAGAATGTTGGATTAGGACTGGAGAGATCCATCTTCAAGGTTCAATATACCCAATTATGGAATTTCACTTGAATACTCTGAATCAATCACTACTTCTCAGTTCACTCTCCCCTCTGTAGTATAGTCTACAATGATAGCAAAGACAGCAATGTATTAATTGCTTATTGAATTTTAACACTGTAATGTGATTTCTAAAACTGACCTGAAAATTTATAATTTTACAATAGTTTTTAGTAAGATAAACAGTGGACCAGGTTATAGGGCTTTAATTAGACCAGTGCATGGAATAGGACAAGCATACATGATAGCCTCTGGATTGTTTAATTTACTTATGGATAAATGCAGTGGCAGTAGAGGTTGCATGGGTTCGGTACAGGAATACATGTCCTTTTGTATGCAGATGATGTTGTGCTGTTGGATGTGAAGTCAAATGATTTGCAGCTAGACTGCATGATAAAGCAGTAGTCGCCAACCAGTGAGCCGTGGCTGGGTGGAAACACAAGGCTGCGCTGCCCACATGGCCCACCCACCCACTGGCCAAATGCAAACCTGCAAAAAGCTGTACAGCCCTCGCCGGCCAGGACGAGGTAATGGTGCTGTTGCAGCAAGAGGGGGCTGGTGGCACAGGTGTGCTGAAGCGGCGATGGAGATGGCTGGAAGGTGCAGGAGCGCCACGCTACTTGCATTTGCGCGGAACTCCTGCACCTTCCAGCTCGCCTCTTCTGGCCTGGGCTTTTCCTTGATGGCTGCGGACTGTAGGGATGGCCCGGGGCAGGAAAAGTACCGGCTGGTGGTGGTGTGAGGGGGTGGAGTGGGCAAGTCTGCACTCACCATCCAGTTCAGAGGTCCGGAATGGGGTGTTGTCGTCAGTTTTCTTGTCCCTCTTGGCGCTCTGCTCTGCTGCCCCCCCGCCCCCAGCCATCGCTGCCCAGGGAAGGCACAGGAAAAGTGAACAGAAACATAGCTCTCACTGGGGTGAAAGAGCTGAGATTGAGGAAGGCACAGGCAAGAGAAGAAGGAAGTTGCCGCCTTTGAAAAGTGCCGCTTTCTATTGCCTGTGCCTTCCCTGATCTCTGCTCTTTCGCCCCAGCAAGAGCTATATTTCTGCTTGCTTCCTTTTCCTGTGCCTTCCCTGGGCAGTGATGGCTGGGGCCGTTGGGGGGGGGCAGCAGAGACATCAGGGCTGCTCTCCCCCCTCAGCAAGCCAGGCCTGGAGGAATGCAAAGAATTGTGGGTGAGCGCTGGAGAAATGCTTGTTGGAAATGCCAACACATGTTTCCAGTGCGCTCTCCTCTGTCCCGAAGTAGGATTGAGTGGGGGGAAGGGAGCAGGGGGAAGGGTAGGAGGGAAGAAGCCCGGCTGCCTTTCCTTTGGCATGGGGTGGCAGGGAGACCAAATGCCGAGACCAAAAGAGCTCCAAGGAAGACAGGTTTCTAATAACCAGCCTGTTTGTGTAGGCAAGAGCTCGAGCTTTTCTGGGCTCGACAACGCCCCCTTCAGCCTCCACACAGGGAGGGACCCTTCTCTGCTTGGAAGCAGTGGGAGAAATCTGGAGCTTAGCCTCAGGGAGTCCTCTTCTTGTGTGGAGGCCAAAGGGGGAGGTGTTGTCTGGTTATTATGAGCCCATCTTTCTTGGTGCTTCCAGCCTGGCCCTCCTTCCCTCCCCCAATTCCAGGCAGCCACACCTGGCAAAGGAGGGAGAGGTTTTCTCTGACTTGGGGGAGATATGAAATGACAGGAGACCAGATTTGAGCAGGGCTCTGCTTTTCTTCCATTTGAGGGGGAGCCGGTTCCTCCCCGTCGAGATCTTCCCAGCCTCCAGGTACCATGTGGCTTCTTTTGAATCCCAGCAGTATTAAATCCTCCCTCTTTCCCCTCAAAGGATGAGAGAGGCCTTCCTTTCCCTTCGCTCTGCCCCACAGTTATGATTAAGCATTTACGATTTTGTTATAATTAAATAGAGATAGATAGATAGATAGATAGATAGAGATATATAGATATTAAATATATTATCTTTTTTTAAAAAAATCGTATTAGTAGTCCTCGGGATTTAAAAGTATGAGTTTGGTGGTCCCTGAGGTCCAAAAGGTTGGCGATCCCTGTGATAAAGGATATGTATCTGAAAATTAATGTAAGGGCAAACTGGAGTAAATGACTGTAAGTTATATACAAATGAGGAAAAAGTAAAGTGGATGAATATGTCAGCCTTAGGAGAATGTTTACTAAAGTTAGGGAAATAATGGAGAAATATATGTATATATATTTCTGAAGCAAGACTAAATTATAAATGGTATGTTCACTAATTGCAACTTTAGCCCTAGTGAAAATCCAAGGACATATTAAAGCACAATTTGTAGACAGAAAAACACACCAAGAACCAAGACTGCCCCTTCTCTCTCAATAATCAACTAACCCAGAAATATGCTAATCTCTCTTAATTTAAGTCACCCTTTTCTACAGACAAGCTGGACTGCTAATAGGCTAATGCAAAGAAGCATCTTGACTGATTCTACTGTACTTGTAGATGTCTTCTAAACCCCATTTAGCAAGGACATCATTAGAATTGGAAGGAAAGGAAGAAATTTTTCTTTTTCATAATATTATGCCTAAAGTAGAACTCGGCAGTAGCCTGTTCTTCCTGCTTTGTGAGAGATGCAGGTAAATCTGCATAGCATATCTGAGCATTAGCAAATTAAAAGAAGCTGCAGAAATCAAAGGGCTAGAATGGTTTTTGTTTTTTTATAGGGCAGACTTTGGTTGGCTGATGAAACTGTTTGGAATTTTCTTATCCCACAGAGCTTTATACCTGGTTTATTAGGGCTTCTCTGTTCATCAAAGCGGTGTACCTACAGATAAGTGACTTCTTTTTCATCCTGTGACTAGTTATTGCCTAATTGCTTCCTTATGGGCTTGAAAGTTTAACATTTATTGTTTCCTATATGGTAGTGTAGCTTCCAACATCGTTAAAATTTGTCAACCCATATTCAAAGGATCTTAGTGACTTTAGCCAGGTAGCAGAGCTGTTCATATACTTGGGGTAGGTTTTATCTTCTTTTGTGTGTGATTAATTGGGAGTGAAAATAGCCCAAAACAAATGCATTATTTAAGTGTTCAGCCATTTCTAAGTCTTACTCTTTCTCTTGAAAGCAAATGTTAAAATCACAGCAATATATTCAGTGCCCCCACCCCCCATTGGAATGCCTGCTTTTACGAAACAAATTGCTTAGGCCACCTTTCCTTCTTATGTACACTATAAATGTGGAAATGGATGAGAAATTTTAAGAGGTAGTACAGTTTTTTTCAAAGTTGGCAACTTTAAGATGTGTGGAGTTCAACCCCCAGAATTCCCCAGATACTGTGCCCGCACATCTTAAAATTTTCAAGTTTAAAAAACAGTGTACTAAAGGGCAATATGTGGTCTGTTGTAAGGAATGAAAGATTATCCCAAAAAAGGAAAAGATGGCAGAGTAATTCTTCCCACTTTCTCATCTGGAGGTGGGAGTTGGAAACAACAGAGAAAAAAAATGAAACAATGTAGGAAGAATGAGTTAGGAAATACGTGTTGTAAAACAAGATGATTTGGGTCTAGGACAGGGGTCTCCAAACTTGGCAACTTAAGACTTGTGGACTTCAATTCCCCATACTGGCTGGAGAATTCTGGGAGTTGGAGTCCATAAGTCTTAAAGTTGCCAAGTTTGGAGACCCTTGGTCTAGGATGAAAGAGTGCTGCATGAAAACCAAAGAGAGAATGAATGAAAAGGATTCAAACTACAAAACAAACATATGGAAGGAAAAGAATATGGGTTAAGAGGAAAGGGAAGACAAACAACATTGTGACTGGATGGAGTTGCAGAGATCCTCCAGGAGCGCTCAGAAATTTAAAGATCAAAGAGGACAGAGACATTGAAGCTTTTTCAATCTGAAGCCAAAAAGTTACTTCTGTGATACCTGACTGCTCCTCCTTAAAGAAGCGATACTGTTCCCCCACCTGTAGATCATTCATACAGTTTCAGGAAAATACCAATTTGGGTTAAAGGAGACAGTGACACTGTGTGACAAGGGATTGTGAATGAAATGAAGTATACTAAAGTGTATTTCTTTTTCTTATTTCATGACTTCTAGTTTTTTTGCTTTACTATTTCTTACTCCTTTTCTAAGTTTTGCATTACACTGCTTAACCAGAAAAGGATTAAGAAGGGAGGCGTGCATAAAATGACAGAAATTTAAGTCATAATAAGGAGGCCCCATTTCATTATTGCTGTTTGGGATTGCCATTCAATGGACAAGTTAATCATCCTCACAAATTAAGGGTTGCCTCAAGGCATCTTTTAAGAGACCCACTCAAATCAAAGGGATTTGACATGAGTAATCAAAAAGGGTAAAGTCTGCTTCAAGTCAAGCTTGAGGACTTAGTAAAACCACCCATGTAGTCTTCTTGGCAACAATGGGGTCTGGGACATTTAAGCGTCAACCCTTGGCCCCCAGACACCCTCCTCAGACTATTCACAGCCAGCTTTTCTCCTCTGCTGGCCCTCCCCCAGCTACTGTCCACCGCCAATGGCCCCTGGCCCTCCACATTCAGCCCTTCATCCTGGCCCTTTCCCCCAGGCACCATTTGTCCCAGGCGTTTCGCTCCACAGGACAAAAAGCCACCATCTGGTGGCAGGCAGACAAGATGGCACTGGGGGAAGCGAACGAGGGGGCTGTGGGCAGTGTACAATATGATCAGGGCAGGCTGGGGGAGAGATCAAGATCTGCAGTGGCATGTGGCTGCAGGGGGGGCGCCGCAGGCGAATGGTGGTGATGCATGGCTGGTGTTGCAGGGGGGCAAACAGTGGCGGGGTGCACGGCAGGCCAACAGTGGCAGCGTGTGGCTGCTGGCATTGGGGCAGTGAACAGTGGTGACATGTGGCAGGGCGGGAGCAGGCGAACTGCCCATTCAGCCTCAGGCCGGCAGGATCAGGTGCATGATAGGGTGTGGGCATCCAAAATGCCAGTTCAGAGTCAGGCCAGAGTCCAGGCGCAGAGGCAACAGTGTGGGGTGTGTGTGTCAAAATGGGAATCCCCCACCCATGGCTGCCTACCTGTTGCCCGCCCCGCCCGGAGCCAACCCACTTCCACCAACCAGACAACTTAAAAAAAACCTTGTGGAGTGGTGCCAGTGCCTTCCCATTTTGACCCCCCGCCCCACTGTTGCCTTTGCGCCTGGACTCCATCCTAACCCTGAACGGGCAGTTCTCCTGCCGCCCCCCCACTCACCCAATCCTGTCAGCCTGATGATGAATGGGCAAGTTCACCTGCAGGCCCCTACCCCACCCCCAATCCTGCTGTCTTGATGGCAAACAGGCAGTTTGCCTGCCACCCCCTACTGTGCCCCCAATTCTGTCAGCCTGACGGCGAATGGGCAGTTTGCATTCCACTGCCCCACCGTGCACCATCACCATTCGCCCCCCGCAACACCAGCATGACGCCGAATGGATGCCAAACAAACAGTTCAGCTGCCTCGAACCCCACGCACCCGATCCTGCTGCCCTGCTGCCGAACGGGCAGTTTGCCTGCTGCCCCCCCAATTCTGCCGGCCTGATGCTGAATGGACAGTTCACCTGCGCCACCCCACCCCACCCCCGATCCTGCCAGCCTGACACTGAACAGGTATTTTGTATCTTGTTCTCTCCCCCAGCCTGCCACCGATCACAATGCACACTGCCCCCCCCCCAGCCCTCTTGGTTGCCCACCACAGTGCCATCACTGCTGCCTGATTGGCTGGCAACATTTTGTCCCATGAAGCCAAGAGCCAGGGACAAATGGTGCCTGGGGGAAAAGACCTGGGCAGAGGGCCACTGGCAGTGGACAATGGCCAGGGGAGGGCTAGCAGAAGAGGAAAGCTGGCTGTGAATCGGCTAAGGCAGGTGGCTGGGGGCGAAGGGGGCGCAGCCAAGGAACGGTTCCTAAATGGCCTATTCCGGCCCAATGTGAAAGGGGTTTGACACTGCTCTTTCTGAGATGTTTTTTTAACAACATCTCAGTCTCACCAACCAATCTGGCATTCCATGGTGGTGTTCCATCCAAATACCAGAGGCAACCCTGCTTAGCTTCCAAATAGCATAATTTCCATGGGTTTGCTCTAACCCTATTCACCTCTGGCTGTAACCCTATGTTCTTCAGGTATTTGGTCTATGTAGTATTTTCATTAGGCTCACCTTGTCAAGGGCACTCATGAATCGCTGGTCACCATTCAAAACAGTATTAATGAGCTGAACAAATTTACTGTGTACTTCCAACACTGATTCTACAAATTGAGTGGGCATCTGAAGACAAAATCAGACAGAACAACAAGAACAGGCAGTTCTGTAACAATTTATAGGGAAATAATTTTGCAAGAAAGAAAAATGAATACTGTTTCTCATACCCTATTAAAGTATGAATCTGTAAAAGAATAAAATTCTCAAAATGTTTTCTATCATCATTTTACAATGCTAGTAATCAGGTTCTCAAATTTTATTATATCTACCATCTCCTACATAGTGCATTCCAGATGTGTTGGAAGTCAGTTCCCCCAACTCCCAGTTCATATAAGCCTCAAGTTCAAATTCAATTCATTTGAAGTGAATGATTATTGCTAAGAAAAACTGCCTGAATTTGATAAATGGGTTGATAGTGCTTCAAGGAAAAAAGAAGCTGAACAATTAGGGCAGGTCCTTCCTACTAACTGACATTTCTTCCTCTGTTAATCCATTGGGGCCTCCTGCCTCTGTTGTCTGATGTTTCCTAGGCAACATCTCTTCCCCTCATTCCACAAGGTTATCTAAACATTCCATTACATGTACAGAAACCTGAAAACAGAAAACAATACCCTAATCAAGGAACTACCAAGGAGAAAGCCACACCCCCAACAACACTGGAAGGACAAGCTACTATATAAAAGCAGAGAACAAACTGCACACTCACTAGCACTGGTGATGCTACCTAGTTGGGTAATGAAATGCCTGCAAACAACCATGCTCAGAAAACACCAAGGACACCACAGTTCCACCCTGAGCTACAGAAATTCTTTTCTATGAGATGGTAAATGTAATGCATTTTGAACTTATGTGTGTGGGAAGGGCTTTATTAAAGACATAGGATTAACTATTCTCTTTGGCTGATGAGCTTGACTGGTATTTTAAATACATGTGTCTATGCTGTTTTCTTCACCACTATAGAGAAATGGGTGGACAAGCTAAACTACTTACTCAAATCAACTGTAAATCATTCAAGCCCAACTACATGTTAAATTACTCATTTTTTTTCCCTAGTGAAAGTAGCAATAGTGGTCTACACCAGACTACCAAATGGAAAATACTTAAGTCAAAACAAATAAGCAAACTTACAATAACTACTGACATTTTGGGACTTTGACGTATCAAATGATTTTTTTCCACTGAAGGAAAAAAAAACTTACATTTTCCTGAGAAAGACTGCTGGTTGATCTAAGGCCCTCATCATGGATATAGTTTTGCAGTTCCTGAATCATATGAGGTAAGCCACTCGGCACAGCATGAAGCAGTATGTAGATGTTTGCCATATCTGCATAAAGAAAGAAGTTGGTTTTCAGGATATACACTATGTGCACAATTATTAGGCAAGTTGTATTTTGGAGGATTAATTTTATTATTGAACAACTACAATGCTCTTGGTCAATCCAAAATGTTAATAAACCTCAAACCTGAATATTTAAGAAACTAAAAGTGAGCTTTTGGCTTTCTTAGGAGAATATCTATGTGTGCATAGTTATTAGGCAACTCTTAGTGTGCAGAATTATTATGCAACTAAATGAAAAATGAAATTTTTCCCATCTCACTCATTTATTTTCATCTGTTAAAGTGAGAACAAACAAACAATTCAAACTGTATAAACAAACATTTCTGACATTTCAAACAAAAAAATCAGTGACCAATATAGCCACCCTTGTCAATAACAGTAATAAGCCTTCCATTCATGGAGTCTGTCAGTTTCTTGATCTGTTGATGATCAACTTTTTGTGCAGCAGCAAGCACAGCTTCCCAGACACTGTTCAGAGAGGTGTACTGTTTTCCTTCATCGTAAATCTCTCATTTAAGAATGGTCCACAAGTTCTCAATAGGGTTTAGGTCAGGTGAGAAAGGGACCCATGTCATTATTCTTCCATCTTTAATGCCTTTACTGGCTAGCTATGCAGTGGAGTACTTCAGTGCACGAGATGGAGCATTGTCCTGCATAAAAATCATGGTCTTCTTGAAAGATGCAGACTTTTTCTTGTACCACTGCTTGAAGAAAGCGTCTTCTAAAAACTGGCAGTAGGTTTGGCAGTTGATTTTGAATCCATCTTCAGCTCAAAAAGGTCGAACTAGCTCATATTTAATAATTCCAGCCCACAACAGTACCCCACCTCCACGTTGCTGGTGTCTGAGTCAAAGTGGAGCTCTGTACCCGTTACTGATCCAGCCATGGGCCCATCCATCTAGTTCATCAAAAGTCACTTTCATCTCATCAGTCCAAAAATCCTTTGAAAAATCTGTCTTCATATATTTCTTGGCCCAGTCTTGCCGTTTCAACTTATGTGTCTTGTTCAGTGGTGGTCTGGTTTCAGCCTTCCTTACCTTGGCCATGTCTCTGAGCACTGAACACTTCGTACTTCTGGGCACTCCAGGTAAGTTGCAGTTCTGGAATATGACAGCACTGGAGGATAATGGGTTCCTGGTAGCTTCACGTTTGATTCTTTCCTAAATCTTTGGCAGTTAATTTGCATCTTTTTTGCTCAACACATTTCTTGTGACCCTGTTGACTATTTGCAACAAAATGTTTGATAGTTCTATGATCAAACCCCAATATCATAGCAATTTCAAGAGTGCTGCATCCCTCTGAAAGACATTTTACAATTTTTGATTTTTCAGAGTCAGTTAAATCTCCTTTTTGGCCCATTTTGCCTAGGGAAAAGAAGCTGCCTAATAATTTTGCCCACCTTGATATAGGGTGTTGATCTCCTTAGGCCACACCCTCCCTCATTACACAAATACACATCACCTGACATGCTTATATCCACGAAGCATTCAAGTTTATACAGCTTGGAGGTGGAAAATATGCATAAAATGATGATATGGTCAAAATACTCACTTGCCTAATAATTGTGTACACAGTGTACACTTTCACAAAAATCACTACTTTCAAATGCTAACATAGAAACAGCATGATGACTTTGTTAGCCATAATTCTTTACTAAGAGAGTGAGTGTGTGTGTTGACATTTGCAGGTCAGTTTAAGCCAGGAAACCTGCTTTATACAGTCACAATGCATAGACATAGACATGGAAACTGCTTAGCACTGGATATGGCAGAATCATAAATTAGCTTTAGACCAATAAATAAAAGGAAAAGAAAGGTATACAGCTCTGATGAAACACTTGATCCTAATCCACATTTACTCCATATGTTAAATAGCCTAAGAGACTAATGGCAATCCCTACTATGTTGAATGGCGATTCACTTTAGTAAGAAGGCAAAGTATTTTCCAATTTTTATCCCACAGGACACCTTTACCATTTCTCTTCTCTTGTCTGATGATGTTATGACATTCTGCATGAAGAAATTGTAAGTGGTCTGCTACCATTCGTTGTTGGCATTCATTGATTACTTTGCTGTAGGAACTGGGGTGTAGATATTTTCGACATCTCATTTCTTCATTTTTTATTCTACATAAAACCTAAAAGTAATTTTCCACATTAACAGCATAATCAAATACTAAATGACTATAAAAGTAAAAGGAATATATATTTTCAAGTTATCATGGCCAGTTCAAGACTGAGGTGAATGTAAAGAATTCATTTTTCAAACTATACACTCAAAATACAACAAAATGTTTGATAGTTCTGTCATATCATACCAATTTCAAGAGTGTTGCATCCCTCTGAAAGACATTTTACATTTTTTGACTTTTCAGAGTCAGTTAAATCTTCCTTTTTGGCCCATTTTGCCTAAGGAAAAGAAGCTGCTTAATAATTTTGCCCACCTTGATATAGGGTGCTGATCTCCTTAGGCCACACCCTCCCTCATTACACAAATACACCTAATTCCATTATTTGTGACATTATGCAATAAGAAAGCAAAAACATTATATGGAAAAAAAGTAGAAAAAGTGGATTGGGGTGACCTGTAGGATCAAAAAATAATTTAAAAATTCTTAAAAGAAATTTAATAAAGGACAAACAACACCAATAAGGCTACAATGTTGTCATGGAAGTTTTGCAAATAAATATCCTGAAGATTTCAATTTCAAAACATTTTTCAGGATTGTCCCCTATTAGGATCTTTTAGACACTTACTGGTTGCTGGCTTACTACAGCATGGTTTAACAAGCAAGGAAACAATGCAGGACACTTCCAAATTCCCATACTAACATTGGTTATCTTGACTAGTGTCAACCATAATTCTGTACTACATTTGATTAATGCCTTAACCCATCTTCACACTTATGGCATCATTCTAAACATTTATACCTTGTTTTTTGTTTGTTTTAAATACACAAAGTAGTTAAGAAAACTGACAAAATATCAGTAAAAAATATGTATCACAATAGTAACAAGAAGCATACAGCAAGTCCTGGTCACCTCCTGTGTGGGTTACTGTAACGCACTGTATGTGGGGCTGCCTTTAAAGAGTATTTGGAAGCTTCATCTGGTGCAAAATGTGGTGGTGTGGGTACTTATTTGTCCACGTAGTTTAGTGCATGTTACACCTCTACTTCATGAGTTGCAATGGCTACCAGTTTGCTTCCGGGTTCAATTCAAGGTGTTGGCGATCACCTAAAAAGCTCTATATGGCATGGGACCAGGGTATTTGAGGGATCACCTCGCCCCTATTACAGCTACCCATTGCATCGGATCCAGAGAAATTGCATGCTGCAATGCAGCTCCTGTCCACGGAGGAATGTCATTCGGTAGAACCCAAAAGGAGACCTTTTCTGCTGCAGCACCTGTCCATTAGAACATCATCTCCCCTGAGGTGATACTAGCTCCAACCTTGCTGGCTTTCCAGAAGAGCCTGATTACATGGCTTTTGCATGTTGTCTGAGGATCAAGTTACTGTATATTGGTGGAAAGCCACTTATACTGTTAGGAAAATGAATGGTGTTCTCCTGCTGATTGTGTTCTTGTTTTTTTTAATAGTTTTGAGTGTTTTTAATTTTTTTGTGGTTATTTTATTGTCTTAGATTGTTTTTTGGATTGTTTTGTTTTAGTTGAGATGGGAGGTTGTACAAATTTAACAATTAAATAAATAAAGGAAATATGTAAGTCGGTACCAGTGACTAAAAAGTAGACAATCAAATAAAATGTTTGGCAGAAGAGCAGAAAGTAAAGTCAAATCAACTATTACTAAGAGACTACCTAAACCCATATAAATTTAAGAGTGCAACAGGTGAGTTTTCCAGGAAAAAGGAAAGAAAAGCCTACTGTTCATACCGAAAAGACAATATAATGATTCAAAACCAGGAAACAAATATTGATCTGAACAAAGTATGCAGTTTTCAAAACTGGATGCCTTATATTTCTCTAAGCATCTTATTCAATCTAATTTAGAGTGTTGATTTATGACACAGAGCTCCAATTTAGCCTGTACATGATTTTGGATGTACAGGTAGTCCTAACTTATTGACCACTCACTCAGCAACTGTTCGAAATTATGACAGTACTGAAAAATGAGACTTACAACTGGTCCTCAAAGTTTCATCTGTTTCACCATCACTAAGGTCATGTGATTGTGAGACAGGCACTTGGCAACCGGCATGCATTTAGACAGTCACAGTTTCCTCCATGATCGCCTTTTGTGACCTTCACAGCTGGCTTCCAACAAAGTCAATGGGGAAGCTGGCAGGAAGTCACAACTCATGGTCACCCATGCTTAACAACCCACGGTCAGTTACTTAACAACTGAAGCTGGAACTGACATTGTTAAGTCAGCATGGTCATACAACATCACGCTTAACAACCACGCTGCTTAGTGATGGAGTTGCCAGTCCCTATTGCAGGCAGTAAGTGAGGACTACCTGCATGTATATGAATCCCTTGAAAATGCTCTTTAAATGCATCATGAGGTCTTATGTTAGCAAAGTGGAATTTTGACTTTATTTCCCTGAACCATCAACCTTCATGACACTGACGATTCCCACACCATAAACTGCTCCTGAAACTCTTGAAAAGCAGTTTGTTCCAAAATACATGGAACAATGAATAAATATGATAATCTTACCTTTCCCATATACTGTGAACAGTTGGATTCTTGCATTAAATTTGAAGCTTCCTGTTTATAATATTCCCCTGTTTCATTCAGAAAAGGACTCTCAAAAATTTCCTGGTAAAACTAATTTAAGAAAGTCTCATCAAGCACAAAGAATTATATAAAGGCATGGAAAAAATATTTATCAGAGTTTCCCAAGAGAGAAATAAAACTTTTTACCTTCAGAGGGACTTTTTTCTTATATTGTTCAACATGAACAAAGGAGTTAATGACCCCATGGATTACTTTCTGATTTGGATCTTCTCCACAACGATCACTGAAAGATGGAAAAATAAAACTCTCAAAATTTATACTATTTATCACTGTCTAAACCAGTGTTTCTTAACCTCAGCAACACTGAAATGTGTGGACTCCAACTCCCAGAATTCCCCAGCCAGGAATCCACACATCCCAACATTTCAGAGATGGAGAAACACTGGTCTAAACTTTAAAACCGACTACCCAATGATAAAGCTGCTGTTCACAGAAAAATGCTGAAGCAGATTACATTCTGTGTAATATAATTGTTTTTTTAAAATCTGTATGTTTATATAAAAGACCTGAAGAAAATGGGTACTTATTTTGAGGATGAAGTAACTCACCCAAATTTTTCTTCACATATTACAGTAGTTATAAAATAGTGATAAGTAGGTAATGACTAAAGATTGGGAATTTTTACAAGTATTTATGTTAAAAGAGATCAGGCAAGGCTAAGAGTCTCTGATAAATCTAAAACCATGCTAGAGGGAGACATACTTTCTTTATTCTATCTTAAAGTCTTCACCATATGAGGTGTGCATTTGGGGACAGCAGGAGTTTGAGTCCAGTACATCCACAGCTCAACAACTTAAAACCCTCTCCAAAATTGGAATAATAATAATAATAATAACAACAACAACAACAACTGCAGAGACTCTGGCATAATGGTTCCAGTGGTAATTGGCACACTGGGTGCTGTGCCTAAAGACCTAGGCAAGCACTTAAAAACAATTGGCGCTGACAAGATCACCATTGGTCAGCTGCAGAAGGCCACCTTACTGGGATCTGCTCGCATAATCCGCCAATACATCACGCAGTCCGAAACACTTGGGAAGTGTTCGACTAATGATTTGTGATACGAAACCCAGCATGGTTATCTCGTTTGCTGTTTATACTGTCATTTCTGTGTATAATAATAACAACAACAATAATAATAATAATATACTCAGACATTACCTTAACAGCTCTTAGGTCCTTGGTTAGGACTTGAACTGTTACGTTTTTACCAGTCCCAGACTGTGAATTGAATTGCAGATTAAATCATAAATAATTCCCCAGTGAGATACTACCTTGACATGTTTGTGGGGCTTGTGTGCTCTGAGGAAGATGAAAGCTATGCCAGAGGATCAACCATACTGGACAGTTCTCATCAGAGGAGCCAGACAAAGAGTGTCTCTCCTGTAAAAATATGGTGAGTCATAAATTATAGAAATCTATACAGGCTGGGTCATCCCCCGTGTTAATAAGGACTTCACTAGATGTTGGAGTTCCTGGATATCTGGTGAAAAATGGGTTATAGGACTCAGGACTGTTGGCTGAGCAACCAGGGCCACCAACTGCAGAACTACTGGAAAAGATGTTTACCCCTTGCAAATGTACAGTAATTGAAAACAAGAAAAGGGTATTTGAAACTAATGCACCAGTTCTGGAAACAACAACAGCCAGGATAGAAATAACAGAACAGAGGCTAGGAGATTAATGTTGATTTATAATACAAAATATTCACAGAAGCAGAACTAAAAGAACTGCAAAGTCAAAGCCTTGCCAGAAGTAACCCAGACTGTAGAGGCAAACCAGGGGGAGTTGGCAGTAGAGGAATCCAGCAGACATATACATCTGTTTTTATTTGGAAACCAGGCACCCTCTCCTCTGCCTCAGGAAGAACAAAGCCCTCTAGCTAAAGAAGTAGAAGAACTGAAACAAAGAATAACTGAGCATCTAGAACAGCACAAAAACATCAGAATAAGGCTGCCTGCATTGAAGCAAAAGAAACAGCTAGCACAAGCATTAAAAGATGCAAATACTGCAATATTAAGTACTAGCCATGAACTCACTGCAAGAAACAAACCAACTAATGAACAGCACAGCTGCAGTTATAACTGAATACCTGGGATGCAAAATCAACTAAAAAGAAAACAAAAACAGTGTACCACCAAAATGGAAAATCAGCCTGGAAAATAAGATTAGCAAAGTAAGGTAGAACAGATGAAAGAAAAGAAGCTTAAGAACATGAAGACCAACAAATACCTGATCAAATAGAAACTTAGAAACAAGGAAGGTCAAGGAAGCACTGAAAATAATAAAGCAGCAAATAACAGCTATAGCCAAGAAGATCAGCAGACACAAAGCTCAAATTGCAAATTATAGGCAGAACCTCCAATTTCAATCCAATCAGAAATCTTTCTACCAATCCATCAATGGAGAAACTGCAGTGAATCAGTCAGTACCTGAAAAATGAAGAAACAGTGCAGTTCTGGGCGCAG
This sequence comes from Pseudonaja textilis, assembly GCF_900518735.1. Next base: position 244,629 of record NW_020769551.1, read on the forward strand.
ATATGGGATAACCTAAAGCAGGGGTCCTCAAACCTGGCAACTTTAAGACTTGTGGACTTAGGACTTCCGGTGGCACTTCTGTTGAGGATGGACGGAGACTGTGATCGTGCACGGCTTCAATCCGTGCTTACCCTATTGGAGGGGTCCCTACGGGACTGAACCATCAGACCCACCTTGGAGGGGTGGGGGAAGAGGGGGAGACTGCCAGCTGGGTTGAGGGGAGCCGCATCTCCCCTCCCTGGCTTGGTATACTTCCCTGGAAGACAGGGAGAAGCGGCAGTTTAATGGCTGCCCTGAACACGGGAAGCTGCCGGGACCTAAGTTTGTGCTGGAGAGTGGAAGTGGTGAGCGGCATGTAACTGGATAAAAGACTTTGAATATTTTTTTTGAAAACCCCGAAAAGCGGAAAGAAAGAGTCCTCGCTTGGAAGAATGGTAGCAGTGAACGGAGAATAAGAGGAAAATATAAGAGAAAGGAAAAACCCGAAATAAAATAATTATATGAAATCAGATATTAAATTTGAACTAATATACAGAATTGGACATTAATTAGGCATTGGATAAAATGGACTTATTTGAATTGGATAAAAATTAACATTAATACTACAGAAAAGAGAATTAAAAAAAACTTTGAAAAGAACGTGAGGACACTTCCGCTTGCCAGCCTTGGTGACAGCAGGGAGTTGCGTTTCTTCGCGATCCCTGCTGTGCTCACTGTCTTGGTGCCTCCGATCCAGATGGATTTGGAGGATAAGGTTGCCTTGTAGGGACAGCCGAAGATAGGGAGGATCTGGGGAGGGTATGGGGGTGCCGCAGACCCCCCCCGCACCCAGTTTAAACCTCCTTCTCTCAAGACGCTGTAGCGACGGTCTTATGGCCGCCATGAAGAGGCTGGCATCCGGGATAAGATTGCGCAGGAGGGGTGCTGAAGGAGGAAAAAAAAACAGAGAAAGCTTTTGGCTGAACCGGGACAACAATTAACATCTGAATACCCTGGAACTTTGGCTTTTCAAGTGATTTATTGTTTTTCCAAAGGATCGTTAAGCTGCGGTGGATGAGTAAGGGAAAACCTTTTCTTTTTCCTCACTTTCCTTCTCACGGAGGCAGCAGATGGAAACCTGAAACACCCGTATTGGCAATAGAAGGTATTAACTTTCAAAATTGAAGCCAAGGGGAAATTATATTTTCAAATATTGATTCTTTAAAACTCAAACCTTTTTGTTTTAAGGGGGAAGGAAGAGAGATAAATGATTTATACTAACGTTTGTTGAAGGAGACTGCTTGGAGTTTTATAAGACTAGAGTCTAAACTGTAATAAAACTTCCAAAAAATGTCTTGGAATTTTGTAATTGAATTCTCCCCCAGGAAGAGCAAATGACTTTGGGACTTTAACTATCTTTTGAAAGACTAAGAAAACATTTGGACTGCTTAAAAAAATAAAATAAATCCTTTTCTGTTCACAATGGTGTCTTTTGAAGAATTGAAAATGCAGTTTGAAAAATTAAGACAGGAGGAAGATGGCTCTTTTGGATCTATTTTTGGCTTTTTAGAAATGGCGATTTGTGCTTACCAGGAAATGCAACAAGAAAGAGGCTGGGACGATGAAGAAGAAGCCATCTTTAATGGACATATGATTTCAAAAAAGGGTAAAAAGGAGAAGAAAATCAAGAATTTAAGCTCTACAAAAACAATTAAGAAAGGGAAAAGAAAGGTGAAAAATCGATATAATGATAGAAAGCAATGGAAAAGAGGAATGCAACAGAGAGGGGAGATTAAAAAGTGGGAGATTGAGAGGGGGGGTAAAAAGGCTAGAATTGATAAGGAAGGAAGAGACAAAGCAAAGGGAAGTTATAAGGACTTTAAACAAGATGTTGTTTGTTTTGTTTATAAGCAACTTTTTTTCAGAGACAAAGGGTAAAATAAAGTTTTAATAGAGATTCTGCAAAGGTACACAAGACTGCATTTTATATTTGTATTTGAAATATGTGTTAATAAAATATTGTAGGGACTGTGTAATTGATGTGTATTTAACTAATTTGTTAGGGAATACTATTTTTAATATCTATAAGAATATTACGTTTGTTTGTTTTTTAAAAATGTTATTTAGAATGTACTAAGCAGAATCAGAATAGAAATAATGTTTAATTTTAAGCGTTGAATTTGGGGGGAAAATAGAAAGGTGTCATACTTCAACCAGTTATTACAGGGACAAGATTGTGTTCAAGAGAAAGATAAATGGATGATTGAAAAAGAACGGACAAAAAATACAAATGAAATGATTTAAATTGAGATTAAATAAGTAAAGTAGAATTAAGAGAGTGAAAAGAGGGGAGAAGATATCTGTAAAATGTAGAATCTTTAACAGGATATGAAATAGTATATAAGCTGAGCATGAATTTAATTTAAGTCTGTACCAAAAGTTATAACCCGGGGTTAAGCTGCTTTCTAAAAAGAAGTTTTATATTTTTTATGTTATGTATGTTAGGAATAACATAGGTTACCTAACGTAGTTTGGGTAAAATAATATATATTAACTATGATTGTAAGTTTAAGTGTGTGTCACTTTAAAACTGCAAAGCATGTAATTTTGGGTGCGGTGTGAAACCACCATAAGAGGGAGCAAGAGAACCTGATTGATTGCTGACAATTACTGGATTGCATGGATTGATGGTTTGTTAACTGCGTGTTTCCCTTACTGCTGAGTTGCTGAAGGAAGAGAGGAGTTTTTGAGTTCTTCATATCTCTACTGCAAGGAGATATATTACTGGACTGATATTTGTAAGTTTACTGACCTCTCTTTTTCGACACTGGAATTTGCAACTGAATAATCCCTGGACGGACTGGACTAGTGAATGATATATGGACTGTTTGACTATGCTATAACTCTTACCGGAATAAACTATTTAATTAGCACAGTGTATCTGTTTTACTGAGTGTAAGCTACAAAAACGTTTATCTCACATATTTTTGCCTGCCTGCCTGACTGCCATGCAGATTCTGCTAGGGTGTATCCCTAACAATGTGTTTGTTAGTTTATATTTGTTTATTGAGGAGTAATACTGGATAAGAACATATGAAATAGTAACAATATGAAATATAGTAAGATGAAATATATGAATGAATAAAACTGAATAGAAATAAAGGAAGAAACAGTAAGAAGGTGGAAAACAGTAATAAGATATGAAGTTGAATATATAAGATGCTTATTAAGTTATGTGTGGAAATGTGATAATTTAGAATTATATTGTATTTAAATGAGATGTCTTATTTATTTTGTTAAGTAGTTGTCGGAAAAGATGTTTTATGTTCTTATGTCTCATGTTTTGTTTGTGTACTGTTTTTTTTTTTAAAATTAATAAAACTTTTTTTTTTAAAAAAAGAAAAGAACGTGATATAGAGCACCACCTAATGGTTAAAGATTTTCCTCTTTTATGTTTTTATGGAAAATTACTGGTCACATAAATATTTGAAAGAGAGAAGAAATGGAATAAAAGATTATTAATACAACAAAAACCCCAGAAGTGGGGGTTTTTAAAAGAGGGGACTACAGTAAAATATAAAGGAATACATTAGTTTGGGATTTCTGGAGGTTGACTCTGACAAGAAAACAGAAGAAAGAGAAAATGAGAGAAACGGAAACTTTTGGCAAGGACTATAATAAAAAAATTGATCTTTAATAAAGAAACGGAAGAAATAAGAAAAGAATTTAAGTCGGAGCTGCAAACTGTGAGAGGTATATTAAAAGAAAGAATGAAATTGCTGGACAAAATGATTAGTAAAGTAATGGCATTGCAGCTTGCAGAAGAACAAAGAAAGAGATGATGAGTCAGAAGAGGGAAACAACAGCTCAGATGAATATGGAGAACAAGGACCATTGCCAAAGGATATAAAAGGATTTAAAATAGAGACATTGATGACAGAGACAACAAATAAAAGAGATAAGGCTCCCAAGGCTAAGAAGAAGAAGAAGAAATTATATAAGAAGAAACCCCAAAAAAGAGAACTGGAAAGGGTGGGGGAAAACATGGCTGACAGGCAGAGGGGAATAAAAATAATACCAGAAGGAAAAAAGAAGAAAGACCGGGAAAACTTAGAAAAGGGAAAGCTGGATAAAATTAAAAGAAATAATAAGGCCGAAAAATTTAGAGATAAGGGTTAGGGATTCTATAAGGGGGATACCACATGGGAATGAAAATTGGTATTTAGTCTAAAACTTGCTGGTAAATATTTTAGGATTGTATAACTATATATATATATATATATATGAACACAAACTGTATATGAATTATGCTGTTATGAACTCTTTCTTTGGAGGATTAAAAACAGGGGAATGGAAATGAATTAAAATATATAGATAAACTTTGGTAAAATGGAAAGGAAGAAAAATATTATTAATGATTATAACTAAAGTGAAGATAAAATGAGACATATTAAGAAGTTAGTTTAGCGATTTATTGGGGGGGGGATACTTTGAAATATATACATTTTAAAATATATAGTTGATTATTTAATGGATATTAGAAGTGTACAATGAGAGGTGATAGAGGGCATCCTTGTCTTGTACCTTTTCTTATATTAATAGAATCTGTGAATTCTCCCTCTATCATTACCTTTGCCGTTTGCTTATGGTATATGGCTTCTATTGCTTGGATAAATTTTCTGGCAAAACCCATCTGTTCCAATAATAGTAACATAAATCTCCAATTCACATTATCAAATGCCTTTTGGGCATCTAAGAATATCAAAGCCATTTGTTTTTCGGGATGTGCCTCATAATATTCCAAAGTGTCCAGAATTACTCTCGTATTGTCTTTGATTTGTCTCTTTGGCAGAAATCCATTTTGATCTGGATGAATAAAGTTATTTAAGTATTTTTTAAGTCTTTCTGCCAAAATTGAAGCAAAGATTTTATAGTCTGCATTTAATAGAGAGATGGGTCTATAATTCTTAATTTGGAGTGGTTCAGCCTCTTCTTTTGGAATAAGTGTAATATAAGCTTCTGACCATGTTTCAGGTATCATCTTCTTTAACATAGCTTCATTCATGACTTCTAGCAGTGGGATGCTCAATGATTCTTGTAGTGTATTATAAAACTCTGCCGGAAGCCCATCTGGACCTGGTGCTTTCCCATTATTTTGCTTAAGTGCTTCAGTTAATTCCATCATTGTTATATTGCTTTCTAACATTTTTTCAGTCTCTTTAGGTATCTTAGGTAAATTAGCATTCTGTAGATACTGTTTGACTTTTCCCTCATCAATATTCTCTTGCTTAGAAAGTTGCCCATAAAAATCTCGAATAATTTCCTTTTTCTCTTTATTACCATAGCAAACCTGGCCTTGATCATCTATTAATTGTGATATTTTCCTAGATTCTTTCTCCTTTCTCAATTTGTATGCTAACCATCTACCTGGTTTATTTGCGTCTTCGAAATAGTTCTGTTTAGCACTTCTAATTTTCTATGCAAATTCTTCTTTCTCTATTTGGCCCATTTTATGTTTGATTATGTCCAATTTTAGTTTAATGTCTTTTTTCTGTGGCATTTTCTGTAGTTCTTTTTCAAGTCTTTTATACTCATCTTCTAAAACTTTAGTGGCTTGCCTTTTCCTGATATTCTTTTTTCTTATATAGCCTATTATCAAGCCTCTAGCATATGCCTTCATTGTGTCCCAGACATTTTGAATTGAAGTATCTTCTTTTTTACTTTCTCTAAAGAAAAAGGCCAATTCTTTCTCCATTGTGTAAAATCTTTTTCCTTTAAAATAGTATTATTTAACGTCCATCTTGATCTTTTTTTTTGTCCTTTCCATTTAATTGTCATTGGATTATGGTCTGCCCAAGTACTTGTTTCAATGCTTGTTTCTTGAACGTTAGATATTAGTTCTGTTGAGATCCATATCATATCTAATCTGGACCATGATAAATGTCTATTTGAATAAAAAGTATATTGCTTGGTTTTAGCATTTCTTTATCTCCATATATCTTTTAAATTTAATTCATCTGCTATTTGTATTGACTTTGGAAGTGTTGAATAGAAATATTAGAGATGATAAAAGCATAAAAGGAATGAAAATTAAAAAGGAAGAATTTAAATTGCAGGCCTTTGCGGATGACCTGGCCTTTATTTTGGAAGACCCTTTAGAAACAGCTCCAAGATTATTGGAAAAGATAGGGACATATGGTGAGGTGGCTGGTCTGAAAATAAATAAAGATAAAACAAAGATCTTGACAAAGAATATGTTACTAAGACAAAGAGAAGAACTGGCAGACCTATTGAAAATTTAAGTCACCAACAAGGTCAAGTATTTGGGGATATACTTGACACCAAGATGCAGTACATTAAAAGAGAACAATTATATTAAACTTAAACAACAGATAGAGTTAGACTTGAAGAAATGGGAAAATCTACAACTATCATTAATAGGGAGAATCTCAACAATCAAGATGAATATCCTACCTAGAATCTTATACTTGTTTCAAACAATACCAATCAGGCTTGGAAAAGACTATTTTGAATAGTTAAATAAAATTGTGTTGAAGTACATATGGCAAGGTAAGAAAACAAGAATAAAGTTAAAACTTTTACAAGATGCCAGAATTAGAGGAGGTTTTGGTTTGCCTGATTGGGAGTTGTACTATCAAGCTGCAAATCTGATATGGGCCAAGGAATGGATAACACTAAGAAAGACTAGATTGTTGACATTAGAAGGTCATGATTTGTTGTTGGGCTGGCATGCCTTTCTATGGTATAAGGGAACTAAAACGCAGGGCTATTTTAGAAGACATTATATACGGGAGTCTTTGTGGTTAAATTGGGAGAAGATCAAAAGACAATGTTATTTGAAAATTCCAGTTTGGTTATCGACCATTGAAGCATTTTCCTATCCTATAATTTATAAGAAGGAACAAACAGTTAGATATGGGGAAATACTGGATGAAAAGGCTGAACTTAAATTGATGCAAAACTTAGAGGAACAAGGTATAAAGATGAATTGGTTTTCATATGCACAAATACATTCAAGGTATGATGAAGATTTTAAAACAGAGGGATTTTATGATAAATTGACTGATTTAGATAAGATCTTGACAGGTACTGATGAAAAGGTGATTAAAAAATTATACGGTTGTTTACTGGAAATTTAATTAGAGGAAGAACAAGTCAAAGAAACTGATTGCTTGGGGGAAGAATTTTGGATGTGGGATTGATTTAGAGAAATGGCAAAAATTGTGGTCTCAAAATTATAAAATGACTATGTCAACAGCTTATAAAGAACATTTGTATAAGATGTTTTACAGGTGGCACTTTCCCCCGACAAGAATAGCAAGAATGTTCAAGAATAAATCTGAAAAATGCTGGAAATGTCATCAGATACCTGGCTCATATTACCATATGTGGTGGACTTGCGAGGATGCTAGAAAATACTGGACTAAAATTCGCATGTGCTTGGAAAAAATGACAAAGAAACACATAGATTTGAAACCAGAGATCTTTTTATTGGGAATCTTACCTGATACATATAATAAAGATTTGAAATACCTGATTGTAAATGTATTAACAGCGGCTAGGATTGTATTTGCTAAAAACTGGAAAAATGAGAAAATACCATTGCAGGAAGAAATTATTAAGAAAATATTGGAATGTGCTGAAATGAGTAGATTGACATTTGAAATTAGAGAACAAGAGGATAAACAATTTTATAAAATTTGGGACCTTTTCTATCAATGGTTGGATGATAAAATACAATAATAGAATATTTAGAATTTTAGATAATAATGAATATATAAAGAGATTTTTTTTATTTATAATTTTTTTTTATTTTATTTATAAAATGTCTTCAGGATAGATTTGGTATGATTATATGATTTGTTATAAAATAAATTAAGTAAATTATAGTTATCTCACAAAGTATGAATGAATAAAATCATAGTCAAATGATTGTTTAATAGTGATACTAGGGTATATAATTTTTGATTGATAATATGAGTTATTATGTAATGTAACTGTAATTGAGACTACGAAATGAATGCACAAAAACTGATAAACCAACCAACACACTGTTTGTATATTTATGAAAGAAAGCTGGATGTTTTTATGTTTTGTTTGTTTTTGTTTGTCTTTAAAAACTAATAAAATTGTTTTCAAAAAAAAAGTGTACAATGAGAGTATTTTATTATGATTAAAGTAGGGGAATGAAAAATACCATGTGGATCCTAAATATATTGACTTTATTTTACTTTTACTCTTTTTAGATTGTTTATTATATATCGGCTTAGAGAAAATTAAGGATAATAATGATGTGTAATGTAAAATAAAATAGGTGGTAAGCTGAAAATGGAAATAATAGGGGATAAAGAATTGAAAACCTACGTGTGAATGAAAAGTTATGGATATTGAATTAATGAATTGAAATATGAAATGCAAATTTATTTAAAGATGAGTGAAATGGATAATCATATGAGATGATATTATATAAGATTAATGGAAATGAAAGTATGACTATGTACAAGTGTTATAATCCGGAATCATGTTGCTCACGTGAAGAGATGTGTAAAATTAAAAAAATAAAAACCTTTTATATATGAAAAAAAAAGACTTGTGGACTTCAACTCCCAGAATTCTGGGAGTTGAAGTCCACAAATCTTAAAGTTGCCAAGTTAGGAGACCTCTAACCTAAAGAAATATACTGTGTTTCCCAAAAAATAAGACCTGGACTTATTTTCCTTTAGGCCCCGAAATAAACACTTGGGCTTATTTTCAGGGGTGTCTTATTTTTTTTCACATACAGGAAGGGGCGAGCCCACTGGCTCCGCCCTCTCTATCCCACCACTTGCTTGCCTGCAGCTGCAATGGCCCAAGCTCTCAGCACACCCGGGACTCTGCCTGCCCTGTTTGCTGGCCCTGTTGCTGCCGGGACACTTCTTGGCCACTGGCCACTGAGTAGCTGCCTCTGCTGCTGCTGCTGGCATTGCGGAGGCTCTTCGCCCTCCTGGCAGCGGTGCTCTCGGCTGCCCTGCTGGGCTGCTCCTGCCTGGCGGGGGGTGAGTTGTCCCAGATCTACAGTATGACCTCTGAAGCAGCCCCCTGCTGCTGGTGGAGTCACGCCGCCCACGCCACCTCACACAGCTGGCATGAGAGCTGCAGGGCAGGGCCCGAAGAGCGCCGGGCTTAACTTGTAGCCCAGCATCTGCAGCACCAAATAGACCTCCAGGAAAGCACTCAGGAAGGAGAGGGCGGACCTGACATTGCGGCGATACGGTGGAATCCTTAGGTGCTCCTCAGGAGGACGCCGAAATCCCAAGAGACAAGGCTGATTATTATCTAAGATTCCAAAACGTTGCAGAAGAAAAAGATGAAAATCTGGCAGATATAATGGCAGATTTACTTGCAGCAGCCAGAAAAGAGACAAAAGAGAAAATGATATATGACATGGATGAAATCTTCAGAGTTCAGACCAGATATGGAATGAGAAATAAGTTACCAAGAGAAGTACATATTAGATTCACAAAGAAGGCCATAAGAACAGAGATACTATAGGCGGTGAAAGATGAACCATTAAAATATAAAGGAAAGGAGATAACAGTGTTGAAACAAGTACCAAGAACTGTAAGAGATTTGAGAAGAAAATATAAGTTTCTGACCAAATGATTAGAAGAGAAATTAACTTTAGATGGCTGGTACCAGAGGGAATAATGGTGACATGGCATGAGCAGACACAGACTAGACACAATTGAAAAAGCAGAACTATTTTATGATCAATATTTTAGAGAATATGAAGGAGAAAAGAGAAGAGAGATGGAAGAAATAAAACTGCAAGAAGAAGCTGCAGAGAGGGAGGAGAGACAACGAAGAGAAGAAGAAAAAGAATTGGAAGAGAGAACAACCAGGAAAGAAGAGAGACCAAGAGAGCATAGAGAGATGAGAGTGATAAGGGTGACCAGAGCATATTATACATACTACTATGGAAGAAGAAATTAAGTTTATGACGATTAATATAAATGGATTAAATTCGGCAATCAAAAGGAAAAGAATATTCAATAAATTAGAGAAACTAAAACTGGATATAATTTGTCTGCAAGAAGTGCACATTAAAAAGCAACATGAGAAAGTATTAGATCACCCAAAGATTGGAAGACTATTCACATTGGCGCAACAAAGTAAAAGAGAAATAGCATTATATATAAAAGATACTAAAAAACAGAATTGATTTACCAAGATAATGAAGGGAGAGTACTAATAGTTGAAATATTGATGAACTATAAATGGACACTACTAGTGGCAATCTATGCCTCAAATGAAAGTCAAGAAGAATTTTATGATAAATTACATAAAAAATAACAGAACTGGAATATGAATGTATTTGTGTTATTGGAGATGCGATAGTAGATGTAGAAAAGGACTATAAAACACAAAAGATAAACAAAAAGAACAGAAAAATACTACCTAAGGCATTCTTTAAAATGCCAGAAGAATTAGCAATTCAAGATGCATGGAAAGAAAGATATTCAGAAAAGAGACAATATACATTTTATTCAAATAGACATTTATCTTGGTCTAGAACAGGTGTTGGATTAACACAGTTTCTCAGCATGCCTTGGGAAAATCCACACATATGGGTTGAATCTGCCTTTCTGCCCAGAGACTGAGTCATAAATCTTTGCCACGCCTCTTCCTATCGGGCCAGGAAGTCCCCTAGCTCCAGTCATGACGAAGGCACAGCCACCTGATATTCTTTTGTGGTGTTGGCTCTGCCTCCCACCTGGACACTGGACCAGACAGATGCCAGGGTGGGAGTGGATTCTCCCAAGGCATGCTGAGAAACCGCATTCAGGTAAGCCAATGCCTATTCTCCGGCATGCCTATGGGAGAATCCACACATATGGGACATACCAAAGCTGGCAGTCCCTATGGGCAGAAAGAAGTCTGGTCCTGTGAACCCCTGTCTGTATGTACTCATTTTAGCACTCCTCTGGCAAAGGCTGCCTCTGCTGAAGCATATGTGTCTAGTTTGTAGTGCCTTATGAAAGGAGACAGGGAGGACCATGGTGCTACCCTGCAGATTTCCTCAAGTGAGGCTTGTGTCGCCCAGGCAGCTGTGGTAGCTGCACTTCTAGTTGAATGGGCGGTTACTCATCTGGGTATGGGAAGAGCCTGAGTCTTGTAGGCCTTGGCTATACAAGCCCTGATCCAACAGCCGATGGTTGAAGAAGAGACTCTGGTACCCATTCAAGACGGCTGAAATGAGACGAACAGGGCTTCGGTTTTGCAAAACATCGATGTTCTTTTGATGTATCTGCCAAGTGCCCTCCTTACATCCCATTTGTGCCATCTGTGCTCCATATCATGAGATGGATTGGGCAGAAGTCAGGTAGGATGATTTCCTGAGCTCTATGGAAGAGGGAGTTGATCTTAGGGATGAAGGAGGGGTCGAGGTGCAGGACTGCCCTGTTCGTGTGGAAGGTGCAGAGGTCTTTTCTGACTGAAAGAGCTGCCAATTCCGATATGTGCCTGGCCGAGGTAATGGTCACTAAAAAAAGTGACTTGAGTGTCAAGTAGCTCAGGCTTACAGATTGAAGAGGTTCAAACGGTGCCTGGGTAAGGGCTTGTAATACTGTACACAGGTTCCAGGAAGGATACCTGTGAATCGTTGGTGGTTTGATATTGACAGCTCCTTTGATGAACGTGCGGACCAGTGGATGGCAGGCTAGGGAGTCCCTCTTTCCGTAGTGCAACACTGTGGACAGGGCGGCTACCTGTCTGGGCACTGTATTCGGAGAGAAACCTTTGTCGAGCCCGCCCTACAAAAAATCCAGGACCTGTGGGATAGAAGCCGCCATGGGATCCATGTCCCGTCTGGTGCACCAGCGATGGAATGCTTGCCAGGTAGCGTCATATATTCTGTTTGTGGAGGGCCTCCTGGAGGCTTGTATTGTCCTGATAACCTTTCTTGAAAAGTTATCCCTCCTCAGGATCCTCCTCTCAAGTGCCAGGAGGTCCATTTGAGCCACTGAGGCTCCGGGTGTTCCAAGACCCCCTGGCTGGGAGTGATCCTGTCCTGAGGAATCCTCCAAGGGCGGGACACTGACAAGCTCACTAGGTCTGCATACCATGACCATCTGGGCCAATGAGGAGCTATGTGTCATGCCCCTGGTGGAGTCTGACTCTGAGGAAGAGGAGGAACAGCCAACAGGGAGTGGGAGTGTGGCTCCAGAGGTGGTGGAAGAGGCTGGGGAAGGGCAGAGGCCAGCTGAGAAGTCAGAGGAGGATCCAGGCCCATCCCCTATACATCCTTGGTCACACAGGGTGGGGAGGATCATGGAAAAGCAAGGTCTACTCAGGAGGAGATTACCATGATCCTCCTCTTGGCTTGCAGGTGGGAGCTATGTATATAAATTTGCAATTGTGCAGTTAGAATTGCTGAAGTCAATTAATGTTCACCTTGAAAGAGGCTTATCTTTGCTGGCATTCTTCCCATGGACTTTTCTCGGTTATTTGCTGGGAGTTTATAATTAGTTATCACGGCTTGCTTCAGAACTCTCATCAATGTGGTTTGTTTTGGTTTTCTGTTTGCCTCATTATTTACTTTTGTGACTTTAAACTGTGCCTAATAAAACAGTGAAGTTAAGTTGAAGGCCTTACTGGACTTTAATATATGTTTTGGGTTATTTTGAGACACTATGGGTCATCAAATTTTGACTTCAGCCACCCCTTCAACTTATTTTTGCTTTTTGTGGGGTGACCATAGATCAGCTCAGAGCAGAGATTGCCCAGTTAACCGAGCAAGTGGCTCTTTTGATTGCACAGGTGGCACAAATGCAAGCTGCCCGGCCACGCCAAAAATGCCCAGTGGCAGTGCCAGATAAATTTGATGGTTTGCTGGCCCAATTTCCAGCATTTTTTGGGCAGTGCCAGCTTTAAATGAGCCTTCAGTCTGAGGACTTTCCCACTGACCGGGATAAGGTGGGGGTTTTGATTAGTTTGTTGTCAGGCTCTGCAGCACGTTGGGTGACGCCTCTGCTGACCCAGCCCAACCAGGTGTTGGACAATTACACTGTGTTTTGCCGTCAGTTTCAGGCCATGTTTGCGGACCCTGTTCGAAGCCAAACAGCAAATAGATGTTTGAGAGAGTTGAAGCAGGGGCATGGCTCACTCATGGATTATACTGCTAGTTTTGGGGTGGTTGCTCAGGATGTACAATGGAATGAGGCAGCACTATTAGACCAGTTCCAGGAGGGTTTGTTGTCGGAGCTCCTGGATGAGTTGGCGCACACTGAATGCCCTCACACCCTTCAGGAGCTCATGCATTTGTGTCTTCGTATTGATGCTAGACTTCAGCAGTGATGGGTGCAACGACGGACAGAGACCGTATCTGTTTCCAGCAAGATGGTGCCCTTGGTGGAAGTGCCTTTCGAGGAACCCATGCAGTTGGGGGCTGGCCGCCCTTGCCTGACTCAAGTAGAAAAGAACAGACATCGTCGTGATGGTTTAGGCCTCTATTGTGGCAATAGAGGCCATTTTGCGGCCAAGTTTCCTGTTAAGACATCTACAGCAGCGACACCTGCGGTGGCGGGAAATGAGCATCACTCAGCCTACGGGGGTCTGCAGGTCGGGGTGTAAAGTCCACAGGCAGGCCCGCCATCTTCACCAACCTTGCCACCCTCGCCACCTTTGACATCTTTGACATCTCCACCACAGTTGCTATTGGTGAAGCATCTTGTGCTGCCAGCAAGTGTGTTCGTGCCTGGTGTGGGAGCGGTGGAGATCCCAGCTTTGGTTGACTCAGGGGCCACAGCCAATTTCATGGGTGCTCATTTTGTCAAGCAGTGGTTCATTCCTCAGCAACAGGTATTCCCACCAGTAATGGTGGAGATGATTGATGGTTGGCCCCTTCGTTCGGGACCTGTGGTTGTTGCAACCAAACCCCTTTGCATGCGTATTGGGCAGCACGTGCAAGAAATCATGTTTTACGTTGCCGCAGTGCCTCATTTTCCGGTGGTGCTGGGTTTGGAGTGGCTACAGGCCCACGATCCACAGATTGTCTGGTAGTCTGGAGCTGTGCAGTTCCTTGATAGGAAGTGTGCAAACCATTGCTTGTGCTCCTGTGCAGCGAGTGTGGCTATGCCCGTGGACCTGGATCTACCTGCAGAGTTGGTGGACTTTGCTGATGTTTTTGGGGAGAAGGAGCCGGATCAGTTGCCTCTGCATTGGGTGTATGACTGTCCAATCGACTTGTTCCCTGATACAAAATTGCCAGTGGGTCGGATATACTCCGTCGGAACCGGAGTTGACCGCGTTGCAGGATTTTATTGACAAGAACCTCTGGAAAGGGTTTATCCGGCCTTTTGCCTCCCCATTGGCTGCACCGGTGCTTTTTGTGAAAAAGAAATCGGGGGAGCTACATTTGTGTTGTGATTACCGCAAGTTGAATGCAATCACAGTGAGGAATCGGTACCTGCTTCCCCTCATCCCTGAACTGATTGCACGGCTTCGTCAAGCTAAGATCTTTACGAAGTTGGATTTGCGTGAAGCCTGCAATCTGGTTCGCATTTGTGCAGGGGACGAGTGGAAAACAGCTTTCCGGACGAGGTATGGGCATTTTGAGTATACCGTGATGCCTTTTGGATTAACCAATGCCCCAGCTGTATTCATGCATTTCATGCATGATGTTTTCCGTGATTTGTTGGATCAATTCGTGGTCATTTATTTAGATGACATTTTGATTTACTCAGACTTCCTGCAGGAACATTGGCAGCATGTGCGGGTGGTGTTGCAACGTTTGCGTGATAACCACCTGTTTGGTAAACATGAGAAGTGTCAGTTTGCACAAACCACGATTGACTTCTTGGGACATCGTATTTCACCTGCTGGGGTGGAAATGGACCCGGAAAAAATACAATCGTTGCAGGAGTGGGAACCTACACAGCGGGATAAGGATGTGCAACGACTGTTGGGGTTTGCAAACTACTACCGCACATTTATTCCCCGCTTTGCTGCATTGACTGCTCCCCTTTCTAATCTGCTCAAGAAGGGGGAGAAGTTCCATTGGCGTGCTGAGGAGCAGGCAGCTTTCGAGGCGTTGAAAGTCGCCTTTGCTTCTCAGCCTATCCTCAAACACCCTGATCCAGGCCAGCCATTTGTGGTGGAAACAAATGTTTCCGATGTGGCTGTTGGTGCAGTGCTCCTCTAGGCCTATGCTCCTGCAGGCACTTTGTTCCTGTGCGCTTATTATTCCTGGAATTTGTCGGCTCCAGAGCACAACTATACAATTTGGGACAAGGAGCTATTGGTGGTTAATGTCACTTTTAAGACATGGCAGCACAACCTGGAGGGGGCTCGTCACGAAATCGAGGTTCGGACAGATCATCGCAATTTGGAACACCTACGTGCCGCTTGGACATTGAACCAGCGTCAGGTGAGATGATCCTTATTCTTTGCTCAATTCGATTTCCGGGTGACCTATGTTCCGAGTGGAGGGAATCAAAGCGCCGATGCCCTATCTCGGAAGTCCGAGTATACCCGAAGGGAGGATAAAATCTTGCCCCAGACAGTGATTCCATTGGAGCAGTTTGTGGCCACTGAGGAACCTGTGGAACTTCGAGTGAGGATTCAGGAGGCACAGCGGCAGGACACATTTGTGGCAGCTTGACGTCGAGAATTGGAGGAGAATGGGAGACAAGAGACTCCTTGGGTGTATATTGGGCACCTGTTGAGGTTCCGTGATTGCATTTATGTGCCTGGAGGTCCTCTTCATGGCCTTATCCTACGTCAATGTCATGATAGTCTGGCAGCAGGACACTTTGGGGTGTTCAAAACACTGCACCTCATCTCTAGGACATTTTGGTGGCCGAGACTTAAACATGATGTGTCATGATATGTGGCATCCTGTGGGATCTGTCGCCAAGCCAAGTATGCTCCTGGTGCACCCTTGATCTCTTGCAGCCGTTGCCCACTCCAGAACAACCGTGGGGGGCAGTTTCATTGGATTTCATCGTTGAGTTACCACCATCAAATGGTGTCACAACCATTTTGGTGGTGGTGGATATGTTGACTAAAATGGCCCACTTTATTCCATGTCCGGGTCTTCCATCGGCCAAGATAATGGCTCAATTGTTTATCTCCCATGTTTTCCGGTTGCATGGGTTACCAGACCGCATGGTATTGGATCGGGGGGTACAATTTACGGCACGCTTCTGGCAGACCCTGCTCGCGAAACTGCAGGTTTAGGCATGTCTGTCGTCTGCTCATCACCCCGAAACTGATGGGGGACAGAGAGAGTGAATGCTATTTTGGAGCAGTACCTCCGCTGTTTCAGCAATACTCAACAAGACAATTGGGTGGAAGTGCTGCCAGTGGCAAAATTCGCTTAAAACAATGCTCAACATGCATCCACCCGTGTATCGCCTTTCTTTGCTAACTATGGGTTTCATCCACAACTTTTCCCTTTAGCCCCGTCTGATTCCTCAGTTCCAGCAGTGGATACGTTTTCGCAGGAGTTAAAAGCCGTACACCTTATGGTCCGTGATCAACTTGAGAGAGCCAAGGAAGACTATAAATGATTTGCAGACCGACATCGTCGCAATGTTCTACCTTTAGCAGTCGGCGATCGGGTTTGGCTCTCTACTCGATACTTATCAACGATGCGACCACCGTTACTTGGGACCTTTTCCGATCGAGGCGGTGATCAATCCTGTGGCTTATCATCTCTCCCTGCCACGGACCATGCGTATCCATCCTGTTTTTCATCGTTCCCTGTTAGTCTCTGCCTCACCCGACAGTCCGCATAGACCGGCTCCATCACAGCCGGCCCCAGTAGCCCCTCTGGGAGGGGAGGAGTACGAAGTGGATAGCATCTGAGATTCACGCCAGTTGCGGGGCTGATTTCAGTATTTGGTGGCATAGAAAGGTTATGGACCAGAGGACTTCACCTGGGTCAATGCCACTGATGTTCATGCTCCTCATTTGATCCAGAACTTTCACGTTCGGTTTCCTCAATGTCCTCGGAGGGGGCCCTCCAGGGGGGGAGGGATAGTGTCATGCCCCTGGTGGAGTCTGACTCTGAGAAACAGCCAACAGGGAGTGGGAGTGTGGCTCCAGAGGTGGTGGAGGAGGCTGGGGAAGGGCAGAGGCCGGCTGAGCAGTCAGAGGAGGATCCAGGCCCATCCCCTATACATCCTAGGTCATGCAGGGAGGAAAGGATCAGGGAAAAGTGAGGTCTACTCAAGAGGAGATTACCATGATTCTCCTCGTGGCTTGCAGGTGGGAGCTATGTATATAAGTTTTTCAGCTACGTGGTTAGAATTGCTGGAGTCAATTAGTGTTTACCTTGAAAGAGGTTTATCTTTGTTGGCGTTCTTCCCATGGACTTTTCTCGGTTATTTGCCTGGAGTTTATGATTAGTTATCTTGGTTTGCTTCAGACCTCTCATCAATGCAGTTTGTTTTGGTTTTCTTGTTAGCCTCATTATTTACTTTTGTGACTTTAAACTGTGCCTAATAAAACAGTGAAGTTAAGTTGAAGGCCTTACCGGACTTTAATGTATGTTTTGGGTTTTGGGTTATTTTGAGAGACTACGGGTCATCACAGATACAATCAAGATCAAGGGAGGTACTGATACCACTCTATAAAGCTTTAGTAAGACCACACCCAGAGTACTGCATCCAGTTCTGTTCACCACATTATAAAAAAGATGTTGAGATTCTAGAAAAAGTCCAGAGAAGAGTAAGCAGGATGATTAGGCGACTGGAAACTAAAACATACGGAGAATGGATACAGGAACTCGGCTTGGCTAGTCTAGTAAAGAGAAGTACCAGGGGAGACATGATAGCAGTCTTCCAATATTTGAGGGGCTGCCACAGAGAGGAAGTGGGTCAAGCTATTTTCTAAAGCGCCTGTAGGCCAGACAAGGAATAATGGATGGAAGCTGAACAAGGAGAGATTTAACCTGGAAATAAGGAGAAACTTTCGGACAGTGAGAACAATCAACCAATGGAACAGCTTGCCCTCGGAAGTTGTGGGAGCGCCATCTCTTGAGACTTTCAAGAAGAGATTGGACTGCCATTTGTCAGAAATGGTGTAGGGTCTCCCGCTTGAGTGGGGGGTTGTACTAGATGACCTGCAAGGTCCGTTCCAACTCTTGATTATCTGTTAGTATCTGGAATAGAGGATGTTTGGCAATGATACATTACTGGGTTACATTCAGAATTTTCCCCGTTTGAAATGGTTTTGTTTGGAGAAGATGAAGAAAAGAAGAAAAATATACTATCAGCACTTTTCAAGTCTTCACCTTGGTGTCAAGTAGTAGACTGCAGACTGAAATTAAAATAGTTACAATTGCAGGTAGCCCTCAACTTACGACAGTTGTTTTAGTGACAGTTCAAAGTTACAACATTGAAAAAAATGACTTATGACAATTTTTCACATTTACAACTGTTGCAGCATCTCCACAGTCACATGAATAAAATTTGGATGCTTGGCAACTGACTCATTTATGATCGTTGCAGTGTCCTGGGGTCATGTGATCACATTTTGCATCCTTTTGACAAGCAAAGTCAATGGGAAAGCCAGATTCACTGTGTTACTCACAATAGCACTTAGACTTAACACTTATACTGCTTCAGAGTGCTTTTACAGCCTTCTCTAAGTGGTTTACAGAGTCAGCATATTGCCGCCAACAATCTGGGTCCTCATTTTACCCACCTCGGAAGGATGGAAGGCTGAGTCAACCTTGAGCCTGGTGTTATTCGATCTGCCAAATTGCAGGCAGACGACAGTCAGCAGAAGTAGCCTGCAGTACTGCATTCTAACCACTGCGCCACCACAGCTCAACTACTAACTTAACAACTGCAGTGAGTCACTAAACAACTGTGGCAAGAAATGTCATGAAATGGGGCAAAATTCACTTAACAACCATTTTTATTAGCAATAGAAATTTTGGGCTCAATTGTGGTTGTATGTTGAAGACTACCTGTACTATTATCTGAGGCACTTGGTTAGGGATTCCACACTAAATATGCAATCAGATTAGCTTCCAAACCATCCCAGCTGTGACATAGGTTAATTTAAAAATCATGCCGTCATATGAGTTAACAAATCTACTCTTTACTGCAATTCAATTAAAACTCACCTGTTCTACTTTACTATACCTACCATAGCACTGATTGAACACATTTTTGACATACTGATTTGTATACAAATAATTCTAGAACTGGTCATGAATTGATCATGCTCAACCCAGCAAAGTTTAAGACTATGGGGACATGGCCAATTACTCCCTTCTTACCTCCTTTCAGTCTTCCCAGATTCAATGATGGCAATGTCAAATGAAGCTGAAGCTGAATAATGTGGTGCTGAATATTTGGCCCCAATTAATATTAATACTGCACAACATTTCTGCAGGAAATCATAATTCAGGGCTTCCAGTGAAGATGGCTGACTGACCAGTCCAGGGGAAAGCTCTGTAAAAGGGAATTTTTGCTGGAGTGAAGCTGTGATGGCCCCATTGGAAGCTGGTTCAGAGGAGGAAGATAAGCTGAAACTGGGGACATCAGATGGGAGTAGCATGATTCCCCAGGAGTGTCCAGAGAGCCTAAGGATTGAGGAAGATGTAGTCCTGGGTCCCTCAGGCACCAGGGGGTGCGGTTGACCAGATGGTCAGCCACCTGCACTAGCAGAAGCAGAGGAGGAACAGCTGCTGATGGTTAGCATCGATGAACAGCAACAGACTGCCTCTGATGTGGAACAGCTGCCACCCACTCCTTATCCACTGGCACAAAGAGCAGAGCATAGAGAAGCACAGAGGAGGTTGGCAAGGCTACTTGTGAAGAAGCATCCTCACCCCTCCTAACAAGAAATTCTGGGCTCGAGCTGAGGTGGTATTCAGCAGATTCTGACCAGTTCTGGAGAACCGGTAGTGGATATTTTGAGTAGTTCGGGAAACCGGCAACTAATAACCATCCAACACAATGTAAACACTAAGAAAAGATATCACTGTCTTTCTGCAAGCACAACACCTGGCTACAGACACCCCCACCAAAGTTCTTACAGCAGACTGGGGTAAATCCCATACTCAGGATAAGGAAGAAGAAAAAGAGCAAAGACCCAGGGAAACAGTTAAAACACCTGTTAAAAAGTGGCAGCCCTCTCAGAAAAGCAGTCCTTCTCCAGACAAGGCAACAAGAGGAGGAGGTATTATTATAGAAGTTTCATTGGAAGCCAGGAAAACATCTCCCCTACAATCACATCACTCACTGCAAACACAACAAATTGCTTTTAGAATCCATATGAACAGACTTAATTATGGACGCTGGAATACCAAGAGTGCTATACTAAATTCCCTAAGCCAGCTTCTTCAATGCCATCAGGGACAGATTGATCTCCGTGCTGTGGAGTGGCTTCCTGAGGTCCCAAATTGGAAGTGGATACTCCTGTCTTTCAAGCAGCCCACCATACCGCTGATGCTATTTAAGATGAAGGCACATTTAGCCTCCTTTCCCATCAGAGTTTTCTGGGAGGAAAAGGCTAAACCCTTAATTGTTAACCTGCGAGCTCCCATGGCTGCTATCTCTTCCGCATTCTCAACCTTAGGAAAGAGAGAGAAAGAAAGTAGGAGTCAGCCAACCTTGGTCAGTGAAGATGTACTTAACAGCACAGAAACTGGCCTCATTATTGCTTTTGGTGCTCTCCCAAGAAAAGAACAAGACAACATATTATTCAAGTTAGAAAACTTAAAGAAATCCTTGTTGGTCACAATGGACACGGCTGAGCCGCTTATAGATCTGGTCTGCCCAATAATTGAGCCTCTTACCTCTCCCACACAAGGCAAGGGATTGCATGAATATGAGATCATGGAAAACAGAAGCCAAGATACACAGGGATCACTAGAGGCTCCAGTAGAGATGGAGATACTGTCATCCTTATGTGAATATCCTATGACACCTTCAGCACCACATCAAGAGATTGGGAGAAGACCCACGACAGTACCATCATCTCAAAGTCGAATGAAGCATGACCTAATAACCTCTTGCCCTACACCTAGAGAAGAGGCACCGGAATGGCAAGCTCTGTTAGCCGGTGCTAAAACTTCTTACTCTGAACAATTTTCTCAGGAGTCTACACAGGATTTAGATGGGACTCCCCTCCTTTTAGAGAAGGCCAATTTCATGCGCGACACCTCAATCCATTGCAGCAACCCTACAACTTCCCTTTGTATAAATCAAATTTCCTGATGAGCGGCAAAAGATGATCCCCTCTCCATTATAACCTGGAATATAGCGGGTTGGACTGTCCAATCAAAAGACCAACTCTTTTTTGACTACATATCACAATTTGACATCCTCTTCTTACAGGAAACCTGGGCCCCCGCAGAGATAGTTAGATGGTTATTGGGCTAACTCTATTCTGGCTGTCCCAAGTAAGGTGGGTGGGAGAGCTAAAGGGGGTATTGTGACACTAGTTAATACAGCCCTGCAATTTAAATGTGTATCACTGCCACCTTTTCAGCCATAGGTTGTGACTACCTTACTTTTATTTAAACAGGTGGAGATTTTGCTTTTTAATATCTACATTTCTCCACTCAATAAGAATGATTTGATCAACAAGATTTGGGATGGCATAGATTTTATCCTTGGCTGCTCAGACAAATACCCCACAGCAGCAATAATTATTGGAGGGGACTTAAATGCTAGGATGGGGCCAAACGATCAAGCATTATTTAATCAATTTAAGATCCATTATGATGAGAATGTACCAGAAGAACCCCTGCATTCCAGACAATTTAAAGACTCTAAAGTAAATCGGGCAGGTTTGTGTGTAAGACAGATGACTGTACATTTGGACCTTTGTATCCTTAATGGTTCCACAAAGGGCGACTACCCAGCAGAATATACTTATCGGGGAGCAGGAAGAAAATCCACAGTTGATTACTGGATAATATCATATGACCTCCAGAAGTTCTTGCAGAAGTTGGAGATAGACTCACAACTGGAAAGCAATCACAATTTCTTACATTACACCAGAAATTTCTAAGGGCTGGTTCAGTTTCTAAGGGCAGGTTAGAGAGCCAAAATACCCAGGTAAGAATTAAATGGACTGAGAAAAATGCAAAGGAAGTTACTAAATGGATGTTGGTGCCAGAAACAATAGAACTTCGTACATCTCTACTAAGAAATAAGTTTGAAGGATCATACTTAGAGGGGTTTGAAACTTTAATTTCAAATTTGAAATCGGTTCTCGCTAACAGAATACTAGCTCAGTCCAAAAAGCTGATTTTAAAGAATAAAAAATGGTTTGATAGAGATTGCATGCAACTGAAAAGGATATATAATAAAGAGTATAGAAAAAGTAAAAATGCCCCTTCTGTGGATCACACTCACTACTTAAAGCAGTTGAAGGCAAAATATAAGACCTTCTAAAAGAAAAGTGCGGCTCTGAAGGAGTTTTGGCATAGATTAATTGCAGCAGTCAAGACAAAAAATACATCCCTTTTCTGGTACATCACTAGAGGTTTGGGGAAATCCCCCCTACCCCCAACTAATCAGGTACTGATTCATGCCTGGGAAGAATATTTTAGAGAGCTATATACAGACCCTGACTATGTAACTAAGGAGAGCCAAATTAGTTTGGACCAAACTCCTTACTGGCCCCCAGTTACACCAGGAGAGATATCCTGGCTGATCAGAGCCCTCAAGGCTAATAAGGCACCAGGTGCTGATAATGTCCTGCCAGAAATAATAAAAAAGAATGCCAGTTGGTGGGCTCCACTTTTAGTATCTCTGTTTACATTTATAGATAAAATGGGCTGTATGCCAAGAGATTGGGGATTAGCAATTATTATACCAATTTATAAAAAAGGTAATAGAAATGACCCAGCCAATTATAGACCTATTAGCCTTCTGAGTGTTCTTAGTAAATTGTATGCCAAACACCTAAACTATAAACTTTAGGATTGGCTAATTTCCAGGGAGATAATCAAAGATGAACAAGCTGGTTTTAGAGAAGGAAGATCAACGGTGGATCATATCTTGATACTTCACAATCTGGCTCAAAAATACACAAATTAAAAAAAAATCCTCTCTTTTTGTGGCCTTCCTTGATTTTAAGCCGGCCTTCGATTCAATATCCAGGAACACCCTCTGAGAGAAATTAAAACACACTACTATCGATAAACGCCTCATTTTTCTCATACAAAAACTGTATGCTAATTCTACTTTGAAAGTGAGGTGTAATCCTCAAAGGACTTAAACCGGCTCAGTAAGGGTACAAAAAGAGGTACGGCAGGGCTGCATCCTGTCCCCCTCTCTTTTTAACTTCTATATTAACCCCCTGATCAATCTCTTACAGAACCCTGATTTATATCCTCCTAATGTAGCACAACGTAACATTCCGATTCTCCTATATGCTGACGATCCTGCTATAATTTCACAAACTCCCATAGGACTGAAGAGAGCAATTACGGCAACGCTTGAATATTGTAGACAGAATAAACTGGTCCTTAACTTTGATAAATCAAAAGTTTTAGTTTTTGCTAAAAGACCTAGACAATACTCCTGGAAAATAGAAGGACATAGTTTAGAACAGGTTAGGACATTCAGATACCTTGGGGTGGTTTTCTACTCACAAAGGACATGGAAGGCACACCTGGATCACACATTGCAAGCAGCCTATAGGTCCTCAAATGCAATTAAACACTTTTTTTACGCCGGTGGAGGGCAATTAGCACCTGCAGCCTTAAAACTTTTTGAGGCCAAAACTTTGGCACAAATTCTATATGGGGCACAAACAGGAATCCTTGCAAAAAAAGACTTGCTAGAACCTATACAAACCAAATTCCTGCGAGCCATCTTAGCTGCACCCAAAGGAGCTCCAAATGCCCAGTTAAGAATCGAGACAGACATGCCTCAAATTCAGGTAAGAGCCTGGAAGATGATGATCATTCATTGGCTAAAAATGCATTTCTTTCCAGAGAAACTGTTCCCGCTAGTGCTGACTGATAACTACCCCTCCCACTGGAAACAGGCGATAGACCACAAGCTGGGCTCCTATGGACTCTCACCGGTATTCTTAATGTCCCTAGGCTTTGACCAAGCAAAGCAAGTAGTAATCAGTAGAATGAAGGACATGGAGTTCCAAGAAGAACTAAATAGGCTGGCTTGCCACAGTAGGGACAGAATCAAACAGGGAGTATGGGAATCAGCAAGATATCTAAATGATCTGATCTTCCCAAAACAAAGAATAGCTTTCTTCAGAGCCAGATTTAATATTCTCCACTCAGCACTCCTTCAGGGCAGGTATAAGAAAACACCAATAGCAGAACGGGTATGTATATGTGGTAAAGGAGAAGTCGAAGATATCTCACATGTTTTATTGTACTGTGAGTTATACAGTTTATAGGTCATTGTATATTCTCCCCTTACAAGAGAGATTGCCAGGGAGGGCAGACAATTTTTATGTAGGCTTTCTACTCCAGGACTCAAACCTGGCTATTACGTGTGCAGTGGCAAAATTCTGTGTTGCTGCAATGTCTACAAGAAAAAAAATTGGTTGCAGAATTATAGCTGTCAAATTGTGCCAATTTTTGGAGATATAACAATCTTTGGAAAATGATATTTACACACATACTTATTGGCTCTCCACTCATATAAAACAGGGAATGACCCCAACTGTTTGAGAACATGTATCTTCTTAACAGGGATGTTATTATCCACTATTAATGTACTATAATGTGTCAGTACTAATTTTTTATATATTGTAAATAGTGATGTCTATTGCTGGTCTAAAAGACCGTAATAAAGTTATATTCTATTCAAACTCACCCAAGTTGTCATGTTATTGATCTTAATTCTGACAAGTGATAGCATTAAGTTCTGAACTCACTGCAAGTCTGAAGTTTTCCACCAATCAACATCTTTGGAGATTAAGAAGTAACTGTGTTTGAGAGTCTCCTTTACATCTAGGTTTTTTTCTTTGCTACCAAAATATAGCTAAAATGATGTGTTCAGTATACCCAAGGCATATTACATACAGTAAACGTTTTCTTTTCTTGGATATTGTGAGTGGAAGAGCATGAAGCACAGTGCCAGTTGCTGCTTTCTACTATAATCTTTAAATGTAATTTTTCCATTCCCACTGATAACATATATTTAGCAAGATAGATCAAAAGATAGATCAAAACCAACAAGCCACTGAATACAACAGCAGTTTACATCACCACCACAAAAAATAGAAAACAAATACAAGAGGTTATGTAAAAAACTGATGGAGATAGTGTTGTTTTTGCAAAGAAAGCAATTTTTCAGAGATGTGGGTTTACACACATTGGGACATTAAGGTTAAAAAGGTCAAGACTGGAAAAACAGGAAGGGTCTGCTATTCTGGTAAGCGAGTCAGCCTGGGCAAGCAGACAAGCTGACAGTTTTAACCACACAGTCTAGTATATAGTAGAGAAATTAACTGCTTGTTTCAATTCATTATGCTTATGCTGCAAGGATTGTAAGGGAACAGGAAATGTAGGTGAAGAAATATATAAAAAGGGGGACAAAAGGTAGTCTAGAAAAAGGGGAACTGGGCTAAAGATGGGGAAACAGATTAAGCATGGGGAAATTCATGGAGAAGGGAAGCAGGCATTCTGGGAAGATTGTAACCCTGTGGTCTTTGTCAAAGGGGGCTGCAGGAAGGGATTTGTGGTTCAAGTGGAAGGAATAAAAAGCTGGAGAAATGTATTCCTCGCTAGTCACCTGCTCTTGCAAGAACGTATTTTACATGCAATAAACTGCTTGCTGCTTCAATTCATGACTCTGTCAAATTTCTGACTGGTGAGTCTGTTTCTCACAGTTAGCAAGGACCAGATGCCAAGGCTGTTATAAACACTCTTACAAGCTATTGTAAACCACTATTGTAAGGAGAAACACACAACAATTTCATATTTTATATATGAGAAAAGAGAAGAAGAGTGAAAAATAGTAAATGCACATCCATACTTCAATAAGTAGGCATTACAAAAAAAACACTGACATCTGCCTGAAATGCGATATTAAGGATACTGGGGCCATTATTTATTTTATAAATAATATTGGATATAACCCAGGCCATAACTAAACATGCCAACATCCTACAAAATCAAAAAAACTTAAGACTATTCTGCGTCACTGGCAAATTCTATATCCCACAAGAGATATTGCAAATTAACGTCAGCATATAGTCAAACATAGCATGTTGTAAACCACCAGGAACCATTTTCACTGAATTCAGTGGTATATAATCATAATAGATCAACAATCAGATGGCCTAGACCAGGGCTGTCAAACTCACATGATGTATCAGGACTTTTTTCCCCTTCGCTAAACTGGGCAGGGGCGGGGCCACCATGTGATGCATCTGGCCCATGGGCCGTGAGTTCCACACCTCTGGCCTAGACTTAATTTTTCTATACATTTGCTAATACACTATAGAATATGCAAGGTTTTACATTGCTGGCAATCAAAGCTTTACCCTGGAACAAGGCTGACTGACAAAAGTAGCTGAAGCTTGTAGTTCTGTAACATATTCAGAATTTCAGAAAGGAATCTAGATCTGGAGTCAGTCTTTTTTATTATTATTATACAATACTCCATAATGTCCAATTGAAAATAATTTTAAAATCACAAGAGCTTTATTTGTAAGCGGCCCAGAATCACAGAGAGTGAGTTGGGCAGCCATATAAATTTTCTGAAATAAATAAATATAATAAATATTAGCAATGGAATGATTTAAAATGCTCTATGCTAGTTATGAAAAACACTGAAAGATGGAGCCTGAGGTTTCACAATAACTAGCAGAGTGAGAATGGATTTTACCACTCCAATATCTTCCATTTGCTAGGAAAATACATTTCTTTCTTTTATACTGGAAAACATTTGCTTTATTTGGGCATACTGGTAAATACTTGCAGTAAAAAGGTGTCTGTAATTATTGCAATGAAATAGACCAACAGCCTCACATCTCACATACAATTTCTGTTTAAAATAAGTACATACAATTATTAGAATGTATGGAATTGTACTGTTAGAAGGTAAAAGCCTCCATGACATCTTGTAGCCAGACCACACACTAATCTTGGCCATGCCTGAACCCAGGAAACCCCAGGTCATAAAACAAAGAACCACTTGAGCCTTTCTGCCAAGTTTGACACTTTGAATGAAACAGATAGGAAGTTGATAGACATTGGTAACTCAATCAAAACCAGTGGTGGGATTCAGCCGGTTCTAGCCGGTTCACGTGAACCGGTAGTGATAATTATGGCTGGCCCCGCCCATCTCCACCCTGCCCAGTCACTCGTCTCATCCACTCACCCAGCATAGCTGCTGCTGCTCTCCGCCTGGCTCCCTGGCTTGCCTCAATCACACGGGCTCTGAGGGCCAGCCAGCTTGCCTATCTTTAGCTGCATCCCGCGTGGTCCAGCTAAGCTGCCCTAATCTGCCTGGCAGCCTGGGTGAGCCTGCAAGCAGCAAGGCCCAAATCTTGGCCTAGCTGCCTCCCACGTGGCCCAGCTAAGCTGCCTGATCTACCTAGGTGAGGAAGGCCCGAATCCCAGCCTAGATGCCTCCTACGTCACCCCGTGGTTCCCAAGGCCCAGCGCGCTTCCCTGACTTCCCCACTCCCTTCCATGCAGCACACAGCCCCGCCATGCTTGCCTACCTTCTTTGCAGGGAAGGGAAGCAGCTGAGCTGCCGCTGCCTTTCATTGGGGCACGTGGAGCGAGATGGAGCTCCTCCAGCTGTCTCTTCTCTTCCCCCTTCTCTTCTTCTCTTTGTGGGCAGAAAAACTTTCCCCACCCACCACCGCCCAGATGCCCTCACTTTCCCCAAATTCTCCAAGCATTTCTTTTCCTACCTGATGTCTACCTCCACTGCGTTTCTTGCCATCGTGTGCAGGGAAACAAAAGTTTGTTTGGGGCTAAAAAAAAAAAGTTCAATCAATCAATTCCAACTTCTCACGAAAGAAAAAGATCGCGTGAAGTTGTAATTGGAGCAGATTTTTTAGCAGCCCCACACGAACTTTTGTTTCCCTGCACACAATGGAGAAAAGGAGAAACATGATGGAGCTGCACATCAGGTAGGCAAAGAAATGCTTGGGGAATTTGGGGAATGCGAGGGCATCTGGGTGGTGGTGGGTGAGGAAAACTCTGTGGCGTGGGGCTGCATGGCGAGAAACGAACAACGGAGCAGCTGGAGCGAGGGAAGGAGGCTTTTCCTTTTTTCCTGCTCCTCATATTTCCCTTGTGTCGGCCTCTATATTGCATTTCCCGCCCCAGAGTGCCAAGAGGCCCGGAGCGCATTGGAAAATTTGGCCACTTAGCACTCTGGGGTGGGGAAGCACCAGTGGGGAGATGTCACCCTGCTGAGCCCAAAGGTGAGCTCCGTGGCACCTAAGAAGGGTCCAGGTCACCACCGAGGCTGGCCCTGGATGGGCAGGTCTCTCTCTCCACCAGCTGAATTTTGCAATGTGTTCTGGGACCTTCTGCGAGGAGACAGCAAGTGGGCGAGCCTCACCTGCCACCCGCTGGCCCCGCCTGCTGCCTTGCCCGCAGAGCAGAAGCAGCGGCCGCAGCGGCATGTCCAGCCATGGCAAAGGCGGCGGAGGCCTTCATCTTCAAAGGCGAGGAGGGGCAGCAGCGGGTGGATGCGGCAAGCGGGGGCTTCAGGCAGGGTGTTCACTGCAGGGCACAGCTGGTCACGTTTCGGGGGGGTGAAAGTTGCTGGGAAGTGGGGCAGTTGGGGTATGTGCTGTGGAAAGGTTCGCCTGGGGCTTCAGTGGCATCTGTCCTGCTGCTTGCTCAGGCTCGGCCCTTCCCTCCACGAGCTGCCTCCTTCAAGTGCCCAAGAATTGGTCCCAGAGACGGGTTCCACTTCAGCCTCCTGAGTCCTGATCCCTGTAAAGCGAAAGAGCCAATTTCGTTTGAGGGTGCACCTGCCGCCCCCCGCCCCCGGTACTGTAGACAACAAACTAACATAGAGCAAGAATGAAAATGATTCCCCAAAGAGGTAAAGGGCTACACTTTCTTATTCTTTGCTTCCAATCTGTTGAGGAAGGGGATTTGGACTCCATTGTCTACATTTCCCTTTCCAACCCCATGGTTCTCTAGTGAAAATTATATGCCAAGAACATATAGATCTGTTAAAATGATCCCATTCCCAGGAGCAACTACGAAACAAAACATTTGGGATACAATGAAGGCAGTAATAAGAGGTATAACAATCTCTTATAACGCCAAGAGGAACAAAGAAAAATACGCCCAGCAAAACAAATTACAACAAAAAATTAAGGAATTAGAAACTCAATCACAGAGTACCCCAAAGGATTTAAGATTGCAAAATCAGATAATAATAACTAAACATAAATTGAATTTAATTGAACAAGAGAGGATGATTATAAATCTGAATACAACTAGACAAACTCATTTTGAGCATGCCAACAAGCCAGGGAGTTGGCTATCATATAGACTTAAAAAAAGGAAAGAAAAAAGATTGATTTATCAGCTAATAGATGGAAAGGGGGATATACAACAAGGGATAGAACAGAAAAAAGAAATTGCCCATAAATATTTTGAAGAGTTATATAAAAAGGAAGAAGTTAACAAAGATAAGATAAGAAACTATTTAGATGAAATGAAGGATAAAGCAATTGGGGAAAAATGGAAGAATTATTAAACAAAGACATTACTTGGTTCGAATTGAAATCAGCAATAGAGAACCAGAAAAACAAATCCCCGGGACCAGATGGGATCCCAGGGGAGCTGTACAAGGCAACAGCAGAACAAATAGGACCTCTTATGGTGGAAGTTTTTAATGACGTCTTATTGGCAGCCAGGATGCCGGACTCATGGAGGGGGGCATTGATTTTGATGATCCCGAAGGAGGATTCGGACCCCCGATATATAAAAAATTATAGGCTGATTTCTTTGCTAAATACTGACTACAAAATATTTACTTCTATTATAGCAAGCAGACTGAAAAGAATTTTAAATGAGCATATACATGAAGACCAAAATGGATTTCTCCCGACCAGACAAATCAGGAATAATTTAAGAATAGTATTATATGTTTTAGAATTTTATGAAGCCAACCCCGAAAAACAAATAGCACTTATGTTTTTAGACGCAGAGAAGGCCTTCAATAACTTAAATTGGCAACTTTTAATCCAAAAAATTTATAATAGGAATTTAGGCACCAAATTTCAAAATATTATAACAACCATTTATGATACACAACAGGCGAATATTATAATAAACGAGGAATATACCCGCCCAATAAAAATAGAAAAAGGAGTCAGACAGGACTGCCCATTATCACCCCTGCTCTTCATATTATCACTAGAAGCATTATTAACGTGAATTAGACAGAACCCAGACATAAAAGGATGAAAGGTTAAGAAAGAAGAATGTAAGTTGCAAGCGTTTGCGGATGGTATGATTTTTTTAATTGAAGAACCAATAGAAAGAGGATAAAAATTGATGAATGAATTAGAACAATTTGGAGCAGTAGCAGGACTAAAAATCAATAGGCAGAAAATGAAATTAATGACTAAAAATTTAACAGGAAAACAGAAATTAGAACTAGAAGAAGTTAAGAAAGTTAAATATTTAGGAATATGGTTGACAGCACATTGTAAGACATTAAAGGAAAACAATTATGATAAATTAATGCAACAGGTAAAGAAGGATTTAGAAACATGGGGCAAACTGCAACTTTTACTATGAGGCAGAATTGCTGCTATTAAAATGAATATTCTTCCAAAATTCCTCTATATATTTCAGATGATTCCAATTAAAGTACACAAAAAGTTTTTTGAAGAACTTAACAAAATAACTGCAAAATTCATTTGGCAAGGGAAAAAACCTAGAATAAACTTAAAGGCAATGCAGGATATGAAGATCAGGGGAGGGCTAGCACTCCCAAATTGGGAGTTGTATTATAGTGTGGCCTCTTTAGTATGGGTTGAAGGAATTAACCAATAAGAGAATATTACTCTTAGAAGGCCATGACTTACAGAGGGGGTGGCATGCTTTTTTATGGGGTATTGGGAAAACTAGCCAGAAATATTTTCACAGACACCTAATCAGAGATTCATTAATGACGAATTGGAAGAAAATACGGAAAAAAACACTACTTAAAGATACCAATCTGGATCTCAACAATGGAGGCGATGACCCACCCAAATAATCTGGATATTACTAAAATGATTAAATATAAGGACCTATTGGATACGCAAGGAAATCTGAAATCGTGGCAAGTCCTTCAAGATCAGGGATTAAAAATTGATCGGTGGGCATATCTTCATATTCAAAGTTGATACAAACAGGACAAGAAAGAATTTGGAATTAATAATAAATTCCACCAATTAGATAAAATTTTATTAGGATCAGGCAAAAAAAATAACAAAATTTTATAATTATTTATTAGAGGTAGAATTAGAGGAAGAAATTGTTAAAGGGAATATGATAGCCTGGAGTAGGAATATAGGACATAGTATCACCTTAACAGAATGGGAAAAGGTCTGGGGTAGAAATAACAAAATCACAAAATCGGTAGCGTACAAAGAAAATGCCTATAAAATGTTTTACAGGTGGCACCTTCCTCCTTCAAGATTAGCGAATATGCACCCCATTACGAGTCTGAACTGCTGAAAATGCAAAAGAAAGAGGGAACTTCCTTCCATATGTGGTGGTCTTGTACAGAAGCTCAAAAATATTGGCAGAAAATTAGAAATTGGCTGGAGGAAATGACAAGAGAACAGATCAAATTTAATTTAAACCAGAGTCCTTTCTATTAGGGATCTTTGATAAAGAACTACCAAAAAAAGTGAAATATATCATAATACATATTTTGACAGTGGCCAAATTGGCTTTTACACAATGTTGGAAACAGCCTCATGTTCCATCAGAGGAGATGATTATTCAAAAAATTTCAAGTTGTGCAGAAATGGACAAATTAACCTTAGCATTAAAAGATAAAGACACTTCAATATATTACGAAAGCTGGAACTGCTGGTACAAATGGATAGACCAAAGATAGATTTCACACTAAAAGGCAAAAGAAGATATGATAGAATTGTAGTAGTGATATACAGATTGTATGTAAGGATTAATTGTGTATATGGCATAAAATAAGGATAAAAAGGAGGTCTCACAAACTGTTGAAGATGAAAATGTTTTTGATTGTTTTCTATCTTTTTCTTTCTATTTTTTTTCTTGTTTTCTTTTTCTCTCTTGCATTTATGTATGTGTTGTTGGTCTATTTTAATTGTAAAATCAATAAAGTGTATTTGAAAAAAAAATGTTCCCATTCTCACTTTCCATATCGGGAATCCCTGTGTTCCATGCAATAATCTCATCAAATAATTCACCAAGTAAATGTTGGTGCTTTCTTAATTACACCAATGCAAACAATGTGCCCACAATGAGTTTTTAAAACGAAACTTTATTTAATTGGTCATCTCATCATTCTTCAGAATCCCAAAGGTGCTTTTTCAAAAGGCAAATGGACTTTCTGGTTTTTCTTTGAAGACACTTCTTGGATGAGAAGCAAAACATCTTCAAAGAAAAACCAGAAAGTCCAGTTGCCTCTTGAAAAAAGCACCTTTGGAACAACCATGACCTGGATGACTAAGAATCTCCATAGACATCAAGCTCCAGAATCTTTGCTTTGCTGCAGAGTAAAGAGCAACAACCTGGTTTGTTTGTACAGAGAAGGCAGGCAGGGAGTTGGTAGGATTTATTCATTTAGCAAAGCCTTAAGGGAAGATTGAAGAGGACTTGATTGAAAATAGCTAGATAAAACTCTACTTAGTCCTTCTGCTTTTGTGACTTCCACCAAATACTGAGTCAGATCAATAATGGAACATTTGCAAGTAGACAGGAAAAGCCTCATGCATAAATTTAGGCCAAAGAAATCCTGATCAAAGCCACCCCGCCCTTGTCGAAAGCCTTCTGGGACGGTCACAAATGGCAATCACACGACCCCAGGACAGTCCAAGGTCATAAATACATGCCGACTGCCTAAAAGCCAAATTTTGATCATGTGAGTGTGAGGATGCTGCAACGGGCATAAATGCAAGGACCAGTCGTAAGTGCGAGGACTGGTCACCATTCATTTTTCAGCCCTCTGAGTAGTCCCTAAAGTCCCTATGTGCACAGGAACTACTCAGAAGGCTGAAAAAAGTGAATGATGACTGGTCCTCGCACTTATGACTGGTCCTCACATGTTACATTTTACGACATATCTTGTCACCATGGTGAAGTGAAGCACTGCAGTTGCGAAATGAGTGACACAGATGTTAAGAATGCTGCTCTCAGCTACTCTTTGGCACAAATGCAGGGAGAAA
The DNA here is from genome assembly GCF_900518735.1 of Pseudonaja textilis. The sequence goes on from NW_020769551.1 coordinate 277,977, forward strand.
ATAAGACACTCTTTGCTTCAGTATTTCGTAACACAAAAGCTTATTGTTTATTCCTTCCTCTGCAAGGCGTCCAAGATAATAGCTAAGCAAACAAAATAAAGTTGGATCTGACCCGAGTTTCCTGGGATTCAATATTTATCATAATTTCCCCTCATTACCCTTCATTATCCTTATCACCCATGATTACCATTATTAATGATAATTATTTGTATGAACTCAATCACATGAATCGTGGTTAATGTGTATAGATAGCTTCACCTCACAGCATTTTACATAGACCGCGCATATTATTATGATACAGAGTTTATTCTGATGAAGAGGAATGCCACCCTTCAGGTCGCTGTGGCTTCGGTTCAAACACGTGTGTTGCGTAGTCGCGACATGCGTCCCCCTCTACCAGGAACCAGTCTATAAAACAATATACATTATATCACTAAGTATTTCTCTACTTGTGGTCCAGGTTTATCGCGATATTTGGTATGGAATTGCCTTATTAGTCTATTTGCACACACATCTGCTACTTTCACCCAGGTTGCCTCTGTTTCAGGGTACCCTTTCCATCTCACTAAGTATTGTAACACTTTTCTACATATCCGCGAATCTAGAATTTTATCAATTTCAGCATGGGTTACATCTTTAGCTGTTACAGATTCCTCAAGTTGAGGTATATCAATGTGTTCTACAGGCTTCAGTAAACTAGCATGAAACACAGGATGTATTCGATGTAACCGTGGTGGCAATTTAAGTTTCACAGTTACAGGGTTTATCACTTTTGTAATTTGGAAAGGTCCAATATATTTTGGTCCCAATTTTTGACTATTTAGGTGTAATTTTATATATTTAGTTGATAGGTAAACATAGTCTCCAGGTTTGAATGTTTTATACTCTTTTCTTTTCTTGTCTGCTTGATGTTTATATTCTAGTGCTGTTTTATTGAGTGTCTCTTTTACTTTATCCCAACTATCCTGAACTTTTTTCAACCACATTTGGACACTTATGGGTTGTTGTTGGTTACATTGTAAATCAGGGATTGGCACAAATTCTATCCCATTTACTACCTGGAATGGGCTATATCCTGTGCTTTCATGTATAGCATTGTTATATGCTACTTCAGCAAATGGAAGCAAATCAGCCCATTCTCGCTGTTGATAAGATGTATATGATCTCAAATATCTTTCAATCATTGCATTAGCTCTTTCAGCAGCGCCATTGTTGCTGGGATGGTATGTAGAGCTAAGACCTTGAGAGCATCCTAAAAGGCATACAAACGCTCTCCAAAATTGTGCCGTGAATTGCACACCTCTATCCGAAATTATCCTACTGGGTGTGCCATGTAGTCTATATGCATGTTTTATAAACAGGTTGGCTAATTTTGTTGCCAAAGGTAATCCTTTACATGGTATAAAGTGAGCTTGTTTTGAAAACAAGTCTATGATAGTCCAGATTACTGTATATCTGTTACTGCTGGGCAACTCCACAATAAAGTCCATGGCTATATCTTGCCATGGCTGGTTTGGATCCAATACAGTTTGTAATAGTCCTAAAGGTTTTCCTACTCGAGGTTTCGTAGTAACACAAAGGTGGCATTCTTTAATGTACTGTTCAATTTCTGATCTCATATGTGGCCACCAAAACTGCCGCCTTACCAAATGTAGTGTTTTTAAAAATCCAAAGTGTCCAACCTGCCTTACATCATGACATTGGGATAATATCTTTTCCTACAATTTGATGGAACATATCTTTTATCCCCTCTCCAATACAGCCCATCTTTATATAAACAGGCAGCATTATTTGTTTTTATCCATACGTCCATTTTTGTAGCCTCTTGTAATTCCTTTTTGGTTATCTCTTTTGTGGTCAACATCTGAATTTGTTCGGTTGACATTCCTACAGAGATCATGGGCTGAATAACTTCATCTCTAGACACATTGTATTGAGGTAGTCTAGATAGTGCATCCACCGTGAAGTTTTTACCTCCCGGAACATACCGCAACTGGAAATCAAAATGTTTAAAATACAAAGCCCATCTTACTTATTTAGGGGATAGTTTTCTCAGTTTCTGTAATGCTTGTAAATTTTTATGATCTGTCCAAACTTTGAATTTTTCTTTCAACCCTTCTAATAGGTGTCTCCATGTACTAAGTGCCCATTTTATGGCGAAAGCCTCCTTTTCCCAAATAGCCCACCTGCGTTCTGTGATTTTAAATTTACGTGATGTATATGCACATGGCTGTAATTGTCCGTCAATGTTATACTGTAAGAGGACAGCCCCCACAGCCATATCACTTGCATCAGCTTGTACTACAAAACGTTTAGTTGTATCAGGATGTTTTGAAATGGGCTCGAGCAAATAAAGCTTTCAGGTCGTCAAACGCTCGCTGACACTCCTGTGACCACACAATGGGTTGACTAGGTCTGGGTTTTGGCACTTGATGTTTAGTTTTTAACAATTCTGTTAGTGGTAAAGCAATTTGTGCAAATTTAGGAATAAACTGCTGGTAAAAGTTCGCAAATCCTAAAAAACTTTGTAATTGCTTTCGTGTTTTTGGTTCTTTCCAATCAACTACGGCTCTGACTTTACTGGGATCCATTTCTATTCCTTTATTGGATATTCTGTACCCCAAATAATCCAACGACGTGCAGTGAAACTCGCACTTCAAAAGTTTCACATATAACTTGGCGTCAAGTAATTTTTTCAGAACTTTTCTCACTAAGGCCACATGCTCCTCCATTGTTTTGGTATAAATTAAAATATCATCTGAATATACTAGAATGCCATGATATAAATGTTCCTGAAATACTTCATTTATAAGTTGCATGAAGACAGAGGGTGCCCCTTGCAACCCAAATGGCATAACGTTAAACTGAAAACTTCCAAGGGGGCAATTAAAAGTAGCTTTCCACTGATCCCCCTCTCGTATTTGAACTCGATAGTAGCCTTCTCGTAAGTCCAATTTCATAAAATACCTGCCAGTCGCTAACGTTGCTAACAAATTGTTGATTAGTGGTAAAGGATATACATTGTCTACACAAATAGCGTTGAGCCCATGGAAATCAACACAAAGACGTAAGCCACCATCTTTCTTCTTGCGAAATAAAACAGGGGCAGCTATATGTGATTTCCCGGGTTGAATAAATCCACACGCCAAATTTTTATCTATATATTGTCTCATCTCTTTTGGAATCATGGCATACATTCGTGGGTTTGGAAACTTTGCTCCAGGAATTAAATCAATGGTGCAATCAGTTGTTCTGTGTGGTGGTAATGTTTCATACTCCTTTTCGCTAAACACATCTGCCAAGTCCTTTTATTCCTCTGGATAATGTAGTTCTTCAGAATCATCTATAGCTGTTACAACTTCCCTATTATTTACATATGGAGGGGACAGAGGGCCAACTGCAATTCGTAACTTCCTAAAACCGTCTTCCCACCATATCGTAGGCTTCCATTTGTCTAACCATACTAGACCTAAAATTAGTGCCTCCCTCATCTGTGGTACTACAAGAAATCGTAAAGTCTCCCAATGACTCCCTATCTCTAGTTTGATAGGAATTGTCATTATTGTAGCAGGACTCCCACCTAGTAATGAACCACCCACTTGTTCAAAACGCATAGGTTTGGGCAGTTCTTCCACTGCTAACTGTAATTCATCGACCACTTTTTTACTAATTAAACATCTACTACATCCAGTGTCGATTAATGCTCCATACTGACCCCTCAATTTGCTTGTTAAATTTTCCAATACTACTGGTATAACAAATGGTCGCACAGGATTATTCACCAAATCATCCTCATCCGGACTGTCATCTCCACTATCGTATAACCCCGAGACTACCTTGGGTAGTTGTTTGACATCAGGTGTTTTCCTCTCACGTCTATTTGTCATTACTTCCGTGTTCATTTTTTGTGACACCCCTTGAGATCTTTCAGAGGTAACTGTCCCTTGCTTCATACCACGGGGCATGACACCACTTGGTAAATTGCTACTTGTGGTGCTAGGAATGCGAGCCACCTGTTTTCTATTATTGAGTTCTATAGATGGAAACTCCATTGCCCTATGTCCCAGACCTTGGCATTGGAAACACCTTATGGGCCCCATTCCCCTACCAATCCTTTTAGCCTCCTCCCCCACATTACCCCGTGCTGCTACTGGTCCTATTGGTTGTCTTTTGGGCCCTCCAAACGTAGGACAGAACTCCCTCAGTCCCACATCCAACTCCACAACTGTTTTATACCATTCCCCCAGTTTCTGGGGAACCCCCCTATAAAGATAAGCCTGCCTCAATCCTCTATCCAAACCAGATCTAAATTCTCTAATCAATAGTCTTTCTGGCCAGGTGTACAACCTAATTGCCAATTTCCGAAACTCTCTGACATACTCCACAGCAGGCCCCCCATCCTGCTTCAATGACATTAATGCTTCTTCATATTGATGTATCCTTGACCTATCTTCAAATTGAACTTTAAGTGCATCCAAAAACAAACCAACATCAATCAATTCCTTTGCATGCACACTATGCAACTCTGCAGCCCAATCAGCATCACCTGTTAACACTGTAGTTATCGCAACTATAATAGACCACTGAGAAGGATAGCAATTTGAATATAATTCTAGGTGGTTCACAATTTGGCTTAAAAATAATGCTAACCTATCAGGGTTCCCATCAAAGGAAGTGTTTATAGGAGGAGGACCACCCCAAACCATTCTTTGGGGCCAATATCCAGACGTGCCTGGTGGACCCCAGGAGTGAATTGTTTGTCTATTCCCCATCTGCACATCCCTAAATTCAACCTTGGAACCTGGGGCTAGTTTAGAGGTTTTACTCCGAGTTCCTGATACTCCTACTACATCTGCTAATGATTCATCTACTTCCATAGAAAATGTTCCCTCCGACCTCCTCCTACTCATATCCCTGCTATCTCTGGCACTTGAACTAAAGAAAAATGTGTCTTCCGTTCTAAGTCCACTCCCTGGACTGTCCCAAATGGTCTGGGGAATAGAGTCACGAATGCTTAAGTCACCATACTTGACACGGAGCAGTTCCAACGTACTAGCGTTTAAACTGGTCGTAGAAGTACTACACTCGTCTTCGTCAGCAATCCGTCGTTCCCTCCACTTCTCAAACGTCCCGGAGGGCAGCGGCATAAAAGTGGGAGGTTTCCCTTGTGAAACCTTCCCCCTCATATCGTCCCTCAACTCCAATCCTGATTTCCATTCCTTCCAGATTTTCAGCCATACCACAGGCTGAGGATCCTCTTCACATCTTGCGTTATCTGTTTGTCCACTTTCCAAAGACACCACATTATCGTCCAACTGAATTGAGGGCTGCTCAGGCACTACGTCAGCCCCTCCAACAGCATTATCCGCCTCCACCTGCGAAACATGCTCAAAATCTCCATCAACGGCAGTACCTTCAGCCATAATATCACAGGTAACGAAATATTGTAGGATGTATGAGATTCAACTATCCTCTCAGCTACTCTTTGGCACAAATGCAGGGAGAAAATAAGACACTCTTCGCTTCAGTATTTCGTAACACAAAAGCTTGCTTATTCCTTCCTCCGCAAGGCATCTGAGATAATAGCTAAGCAAACAAAATAAAGTTGGATCTAACCCGAGTTTCCTGGGATTCGATATTTATAATAATTTCCCCTCATTACCCTTCATTACCCCTGATTACTGTTATGAATGATAATTATTCATACAAACTCAATCACATGAATCGTGGTTAATGCATATAGCTTCACCTCACAGCATTTTACATAGACCTTGCATATTATTATGATACAGATTTTATTCTGATGAAGAGGAATGCCATCCTTCAGGTCGCTGTGGCTTCGATTCAAACGCATGTGTTGCATAGTTGCAACAGCTGCAATGGGCATAAATGCGAGGACCAGTCATAAGTGCGAGTCAAATGAGGCATTGCAGATTTCGTGGTGATGACAGTGGCCGTGGAAGAGAGATTTGTGGTACAATTAGAGGTGTTTTAGGTATGTTTAGAAGGCGGGGCCAGGCACGGTGAGTGATGTTGAGTTGGCCACACCTTCCAAGTCACATGACCATCTAGCCACGCCTACCAAGCCACGCCCACAGAACCAGTAGTAAAAAAAATTGAATCCCACCACTGATCAAAACCATTAGAAATGCCCCCAGGATATGGAAATCCTTTACATATGCAAGATTCCCCAAACCTGTGGCTGCCCTGAAGATGGAAAGCTGCCGGGATTTAAGTTTTGTGCTAGAGCAGTGAAGTGGTGAGAGACGTGCAACCAGATAAAGAACTTGATTTTTTTCTTAACAACCCCGAGAAGTAGAAAGAAAGTGCCCTCGCATAAGAGTAACACAGTGGTGAACAGGGAAAAAAAAGAGGAAAATACAAGGTAAACGAAATTGGTTTATAAATAGCTACAATGGAATCAGAGACTAAACTCTGAATAATATAAACTGGCATTAATTAGGCATTGGATTAAATGCTGGACTTGCCTGGAATTGGTTAATACTAAGAAAATTAATTGTGGAAATGGTTGGAAATTAATGTTTAATATAATTAAAAGAGAAAAGAAAAGAACTTTAAAAAGTGGAAAGTGATACAGAGCACCATCTAATGGTCAAAGACTTTTTTCCCCTACAAAATTATATGGAAATTTACTGGACTTCTAACTATTATGGAATAAAAGACAAATAAAATAATAAGAACCCCGGAAATTTGGGGAAAAGGGGGAAAAATTCTACCAAGAGGATATAGATGCAACTTCCTGGGACTGTTGGGTGTTGATTGTGACAAAGAGACAGAAAGATTAACAAAAGAAATAAAGATAAAAGGAGACTTTTGGCAAGGATTGCAACAAAAGACTTTGAATATTAACAATTTATTATAACCATGGAAGAAATAAGCAAAGACTTTAAGTTGGAGTTACAAATGGTAAAAGGAATGTTCAAAGAAAGAAGGGAATTATTGGAAATACTGGAAAAGAAAATAATGGCGATGGTCACAGAACAAAGAAATTCCAGTGAGGCAGAGTTAAAGGAAGAAGAAAGAGGCTTAGACAGACATGGAGAACAAGAGACTTTGTCAAAACACACTAAAGGAATTAAAACTATGATATTGATGACAGACTTAACAAATAAAAGAGGAAATGCTCTCAGGATCAAACAAAAGAAGAAAAAATTATACAAGAAGAAACTTCAAAAAAAAAGAACAGGAAAGCGGGGGGAGAGAAGATGGGTGAAATGTTAGAAGGAAAGAAGGAAGACCAGAGAAATTTAGAAAAGGGAAAGTTGGCTAAAATTAAAATAAACAATAAAGCCAAAAAAATTTAGAGATAAGGGTTAGGGATTTTATAAGGGGGATATCACATGGAGCATATATTGGTGTTTAATTTAAAACTTGTAGGGAAATGAGTAATTACATATATGAATATTAACTGTATATAAAATGTGTTGTTATGAACCCCCTTTTTTGGAGGATCAAAACAAGGGAATGGAAATGAATTTTTAAAAAAGATATGATTATTAATGATTATAAGTAAAGTGAAGATAAAATGAGAGATATTAAGAAGTTATTTTAGTGATTTATTGGAGGGGATATATACAGTTGACTATATATACAGTTGATTATTTAATGGATATTAGAATTGTACAATGAGAATATCTTATTATGATTAAAATAGGGGAATGGAAAATACCATGTGGATCCTAAATATATTGGTTTTATCTATAGTTTTACTCTTTTAGATTGTTTATTATATATCAGCTTAGAGAAAACTAAGGATAACAATGATGCGTAATGTAAAATAAAATAGGTGGTAAGCTGAAAAAGGAAATAATAGGGGATAAAGATTTGAAAACTTATGTACGGATGAAATGATATTGATATTGAATTAATGAATTGAAATATGAAATGCAAACTTATTTAAAGATGAGTGAAATGGATAATGATATAAGTTAATATTATATAAGATTAATGGAAATGAAAGTATGACTATGTACAAGTGTTATAACCTGGAAACATGTTGCCCATGTGGAAAGTTGCATAAAATTTAAAAAAATAAAAAACTTTTGGGAAAAAAAGATTCCCCAAACCTGGACCCAAGGTCAACACCAAGGCACACAAGGGGGATGAAACTGCCCAAAGGTGACAGCCCATTTAAGTACACATTCCTTTCGGGTAAAAAAAAGATCCCTTCCTCTGTGTGATTGCCACCTCCAGCTGCAATGTTAAGCCAGTTGATAAGTGGAAAACCCCACAAGCTCAGCAGGGTGCCTTAACTACCAAGTGCCCCCTTTTCGCCATCCAGCTACTTGCAGTTTCCAATAATTCCTAGAGGGCAAGTCCTATCCCTGGGAGGAGCAAAGAAAATGTATCTCTATAAAGGTAACCATCTCAAACCTGTAAGTTGTTGCAACCTTCAATTGCTGTACTGCACATTATGCTTTCAAAATAAACTCTGCCTCTGCTCCAAGCAATTCACCCTTTTAGATGACCCATCCTGGATTCCAACCTAGGACTTTCTTCTAAGACAATGGTCATAGGAGTACAGTAAATGCATATGCATTTGGACAAGCTATTGTTTGAAATACACATTTTTTAAAAAAGAAAAGCACTCACTTTTTAATTTCGCAGAGCAACATTCGAATGAGGACAGTCTGTAAGGGCTCAATCATTAATCTCTTCCACATATCAAGTGCTAGCTGTCATGGTACAATAGAAAACAAGTCAATAACAGAACTGTCATTTCATTCATTCTTATTTTAAAAAAGACGCTGAGTCCTAAAGGCTCCAAAACAGGAATAAACTGAAAGGGTACTAAATAGCCAATTAGCGTAACAATTCCCGCTCTTATGAAGGAGATCTCCAGCAGCTGAATTTCTACCAAATTTAAAACTGGCTTCCTGTCATTTCAAAATAAGTGATGGAGGAATGGTTCCTTGTATTTTTATCTACCTCATTAGCTTTTCTTTTTTCAACAAATTACTGTGAAAAGAAATTATGCCAGTTCCAGGGCTATCCCAAATTGCATCTTATATCCAGGAATAAGTAACATGTTGGAACTGAAGAATTATTTTTCTGCCCTTGGAAAAACAGACATGACAAAAATTCAATGCCTAAACAAATTAAGTACAGTTTAGAAAATACTGAATTCTAGTATTTTATTAACCATTCCAAACAGTAAGTTATAGAAATATATATTATAGAGCAAAAATATTATATATAATCACCAGCAGTTCCAATTCCTTGATAAAAGTAAATGTACTATACACAGTTTTGAAAGAATTTTGCTCCCATTCACACTTTTGTGGAGGGGGGGTGTACATGTAAGTTTTAAATGCACTTAAAATGTAACTTTTGGAGTGCCCCAAATGGAAATTAATTTAGGGTTGCATGAGGTAAAGATTTTATTTAAAATACATGATTTAAGAGTTTAATGAAAGGACTATTAACACTCTAGAAAAAAATAATTAAGCAGCCCTTGGTTCAGTTTTACTTTCAACAAAATTAAAAACAAAATTAAACACTTATTCAAAAATCTTAAAGAGGAGCAATTAAAGGTTACTTATTTGGGGAACTACTATTTCTCATAACTGTCTGTGTATCAGCCCTTTGAGGTATGCAAGATCAATAAACAGGCATGGCAGGGACTCTAGGAATGTTTTTATTGTAGCAGAATAACCAAATCTTGAAAGCCTATTAGAGTCCTCTCTGTTCCATCTTATACCAAACAAAATCAAGGGAGAGTAATTTTTGAGGTTTTTTCTCACTCTTTCTCAAGATTGATAATCTTTTCAGTGAATCTCTCCTTAACCATTTGATCATCCCTTCTCCATTTTTGAAGGCCAGGTTTAGATCCCTTACAGTCTATGTGTTGTACATATCTCTGACACACCTCTCACCATAAACACATATTGACAAGTACATCATCTTTGGCTGATTTGGGGCCCTCGGAAATCAGTGTAACTTAGTCTTGACTTAAATTTCATTGATTGTAATGGAATCCTATCTATTACTTTTTATTCATGAATTATTCCTGAATCTATCTTCAACTAATTCCACTTGACTTTTATTTCATAGGAAAAAAACCCAAGAACAAATAACCATTCACAGTTTGCTGGTAGAAATGTGATATAGATAGGTAAGCAGACCTTACTGTTTCTTGACGAAAATAAGCAAAAAAATAAGATAGGCTTAAGTACACCTACAGCAGTGATGGCTAACCTTTTTGTTGTTGCGTGCTGAAAGTGCGTGCATGCACGCACATGCCTGCACCCATAATGCAATGCACGCACGACCCATGCGACCCCCACCCCCTGCACATGCGCGCACCCCCCCGTGACCCCCACCCCCTGCATGCAACCCCCCCGCACGACTCCTGCCCCCCTGTGGATGCACGTGCAAACCCCTCCCCATGCTCCCCTGCACATGAACACACATCTCCTGCATGCCCCCTGCGCATACATGGCAGATACCTGAAAATCAGCTGGCTGGCAGGATGCACACATGCATGCACAGTGGAACTGAGCTCGCATGCTGGCAAAGATGGCTCTGCATGCCACTTCTGGCACATGTGCCATAGGTTCACCATCATGGACCTACAGTACCTCTAAAGCAGTGTTTCTCAACCTTGGCCATTAAGATGTGTGGACTTCAACTCCCAGAATTCCTAAGCCAGCACTGAAGTTGAAGTCCACACATCTTTTAAGTTGCTACGGTTGAGAAACAATGCTCTAGGCTAAAGTATTAACTTTCCCTACACCATGTTCTGAAAAGGTCTCCACTAGCTCTATTCTTATCTACTTCCAATTAAAGAGGCTACCTTAAACAAATAAGCATTGAATACATTCCAACCATTAATTATATTTGGCATTTCTGTCATCAGAACCTTACAGCCCATATTTGCTCCTTTAGGGTTCACCCCTCCTATCTAGCTACAGCAATTTCAATTCCTCTGAATAGGTAAATCGAAAGCTAGTTAAAAGCCAATAATAGCTGCAAGTGTTTCCTGTTGAACATTCAGGAAAATAATAAAAGCTTTGCTTTATTGATTCAACAAAATAGACATGATGTTGAAAAGACAGAAATCATCTTAATGGACAATTAGACAGTCACAAAATATGTCCTTCATAGTTAACTCTCTAAAGTTCTTTTCCATACTATTTACCTCTCCAATCTCCATCAATGTCTCACTCATATCCAAACCTCCATAACCATATTGAAGATCAGCTTCAGTCAATTTGTTCTTTTTAATAAACTGTGTATTGAGGTATCTGTGAAAAAACCCAACACATTTCTTATCAGATATTTTCTAAAACTGTTCTATGGAAGAAAAAAAAGTCAGGAAACGCACAGCATTTTTAAAATATATTTTTAGACCCAAGGAATACATATGCATGTACAATAATGAATTTGTAACACATCCCAAGCTTGGCTGGTGCTCCGTTTTGGCCAAGTTACTGGAGAAATCAGTTGGCAGAAAGAGCAAAATAGCACTATACAAACTTACAATATCTGACAACCTTGGGCTTTCAGTCCAATCACTGTGGCCCTATTCCCAATTAAGGTTTCCCACAGATGAACTGACCTCCATACTGAACACTCTGTGGCAGGGGAACTGCCCTGATGGACATGTGATGATGTAAAATTTTCTCAAGTTTAAAAATGTTTTAAGGCAAACTTTTGTGTAAAGACTGTCATGTAGTGACCTAGAAGTTTCCTGCCTATTTAAGACACCCAAGAGCAGACACATCCACATGTTGATGAAAATAAATAAAACGGCAGAAGTGTTAGGCAGTGGAAGACACTATTGGTGGTTATCAGACATTGCTAGTGTTGCATGTGGGCTGTATGAATCCAGGCATAGGAGGAGGAGAAATCTGAAGCTGAGGATCCAGCAGGATCTGAAAGAAAGATATGTGGATTGGACTAGCCATTAGAAAAGACTGCAGCATTTAGAAAAGACTGAGCAGATATCAGTTTGATAAGGATGCACAAGGTAACTATGACATGATGGCTTGACAAAGATGCCGGAATTCCAAACAGTTTAGAAAAGCGCTATTTTTCCCTCTGATTTCCTCTGTAGGGTAAAAACAAGCCTGAGAAATGAAAAGTGAAGCTGTTGACTGGAGTGAGCATATCAAACTTGTGATAAGAAATAATTCTGTGAATAAGGGAGGGAGGAAAAGAGACAAAAATATTGAGAAAACAGATAGTTTGTGGAGTTACATGTATCCTGTTCTATTGAAAAGTATAGTTTGTTAAGTCAAGGCAGTGTTTCTCAACTTCATCAACTTTAAGATGTGTAGACTTCAAGTCCCAGAATTCTAGAGCTGAAGTCCACACATCTTAAAAGTTGCCAAGATTGAGAAATACTGAGCTAAGGTCATGGTATATATTAGAAATAAGCACCAATTATTCTTCTAAAAGCACTATAATAAACATCACTGTAATTTTTGAGAACTGTGCATATGTGTATGCAAAATTCTTGTTCCATTTTCCACCTTCCAACACAGGCACCAGATGTGGGGAAAGAAAAAACTTCCAGCACAGATTTGTAGTGCTAGTTTATTTTTCTAAGTGGGAGATATGTTGCCTGAGTACAATTGTCTTTTGGATATTGTGTGACTAGCCATGTCCCAAACAACTCTCACTTTGTACCTTTACAAGGTTCTTCCAATGAAAAATTGGTAAGCATATTTGTTAGGAATGTTGGGGTTGGAAATATATAAACAAGGATAGACATTTTAATACTATGTCTTTAAGAAAATGCCAAACTGTAATTGGGTGTGGTTCCGCAAATGGCCATAAGATGGAGACAGAAACCTGGGTTGTGTTAGTCTCAGAAGAGTCTCAGTGAGTCTCTGTTTCTTCTGTTGGAGAGTGTTGCCGTTCCTCCTAATGACTGTTACTGATCATTGATGTAAGTCTGTTACTGAACTGTTTTTTGATACTGGACTTTGATATTTGGATTATCCCTGAACTGAACACTGACTGCTTTACCTGTGAATGACTTGGACTGCTTATCTTGGACTGTGCTTAAACGTTTATTGGAAGTAAAAACCTACATTTACTGTACAGTGTATCTGTGTGCTGTGAGTGTATTATTCAACATTACTCTCACTACGTCTCCCTGTATGCACTCATTCTCCCAACAGGGAATTACCTCAACAATATTCACAGCAAGTGTCAAAACTGTAAACGTACTCACTGGACCAAAACACTAAAACAGTTAAGATTAATCACATTTCCAAATTCCAGAATAAGTTAAAAATGCATTTACCTATATAAACAATCCATATATTCTGCCCCTTTACTGTATTCATCCCAGTTTCTATGATACATTACCAGTACTTTTTCTTCAGAGTCCAAGACTGTCTGTGGAAAAAAATACAGAGAAAAAAATATTTTATTATTCATGTATTTGAAATGTTAAAAAGCAACTCAGTGCATAATAAATTCAGCTCAATAAACTATTTCAAGTATTTGGGACAAGCCATAAATATTTAACACTCCTATATCATATTTCAGAAAATAAAAACAAATGACTGTTTTCTTCCAACAGACTATACAGGTGAAACTCGAAAAATTAGAATATCGTGCAAACGTTAATTTATTTCAGTAATGCAACTTAAAAGGTGAAACTAATATATGAGATAGACTCATTACATGCAAAGCAAGATAGTTCAAGTTGTGATTTGTCATAATTGTGATGATTATGGCTTATAGCTCATGAAAACCCCAAATCCACAATCGCAGAAGATTAGAATGTTACATGTAATCAATAAAACAAGGATTGTACATAGAACAATATCGGACCTCTGAAAAGTATAAGCATCCATATGTACTCAGTACTTGGTTTGGGCTCCTTTTGCAGCAATTACTGCCTCAATGCGGCGTGGTATGGAAGCTATCAGCCTGTGTCACTGCTGAGGTGTTATGGAAGACTAGGATGCTTCAATACCGGCCTTCAGCTCTTCTGCATGACATGGCTCCCCAAATCAACACAGACTGTGGAAACTTCACACTGGACTTCAAGCATCTTGCAGTGTGTGCCTCTCCATTCTTCCTCCAGACTCTGGGTCCTTGGTTTCCAAATGAGATGCAAAAGTTGCTCTCATCAGAAAAGAGGACTTTGGGAGGGGGCAGAGCTGACGTCGCAACGATACTGCATGCAATCTCGGAGGTCTGAGATTGCAGCCGATATCTTTGCCTCTGGACGGTCCCAACGGACCTAAACCATCCTGAAGAGATGGTGAAAGTGAAGAGCACATCCTGCCGATCCCAGGGACACTGCAAAGTCCCTGGTTGATCCAGGAGAAGCCCTTCTTGCCGGTGGCAGAGAGGCAGCCATCAAAGCTGCTGAAGTTGGGACAGCTCCGATCGGAAGAGACTGGAAAGAGAAAGTGTGTCCGTTTGGTGAGAACTGTTTTTTTATCATTACTCTAAGACTTAAAGGGACACCCTAAGGAAATGGAAAAATCTGTAAAAGTTTTGACAGAATAAAATAAGCGGCGGTTTTTAAACAGAAATGTCAAAGTAAGGCTTGGCTTTTTATTTTATTTTTTCTTATTACTGGACTTCTATCGCGATTTAACATTTGCTAACTGGACTGGCTTCTTTGTTATTTACATCTATTTTTTCTTCTCTTTTTTGACTTTGCAACATTTTAGGTTAGAGGCTCCCTTTAGTTACTTTTCTTTTATATATATATATACTTTTTTTTAAACTTCTATTATGTTTTGCCTGGAAAAGGTGGGGGAAAGTGAGAGTAAAGAAACTTTGTAACACTGCCAACTAGAGGCCTGAAAATATATTAGACGAAGCTGAGAAAGCTGAGAAAGCAAGATCAGAGACTCCCTTTCAAGGACATTGCAATGTGATAAGATAGAGGGAAGAGCACGGGAGAGTGTTATTGCAGGTGTTCTTCTGGATTTCTATCAACAATTGAAGTTTGGTTTTGAAGTCTGTGGAGAAGAGAGTTATAATAAGAGCCTTGGATGATTAAATAAAGTGCAGTGTGTTCTTTTTATTTTTTTTAAGTTGTGCTACCCCTCCTTACCAGCTTTACTGTACTCTTTTTTTTAAAAAAAACCTTTATTTTTGTAATATTTCCATTTTTTCTTTTTCTTTTAAAGGGAAAGCCTCAAAAAAAATTATTTTTTTCCCCCTTCTCCTCTGGGATTTTTTGCTTTTTCCATCCATACTTTTGGTTTATTTTTATGTTTTTATTTTTTTATTTTTGAGACCTTTTAATTGGATTAAGGTGGTGAAGAACCTGAAGAATTTTTTTTTCTCTTTTTCTTTTTTTGTTCTTTTTAAAACTTTTTTGTTTCTTCCCTTCCTTTTCACTAAACTATTGATTGGATTAAGGCTCGGAAGAACCTGAAGAAATTTTCTCTCCCTTTTTTTTTTAATTACTATTGGGCTTTTTTCCTTCTACCATTTTTATTTTTCATCTTGGATTATACTTGGCTACTTCATAATTGGATTAAGGTTCAGAAGAACCTGAAGATCTTCAATTGTTTAAAATGAACAGGAAATTTATAGCTTCTGGCTCCTCAACTTCTACTTCCGCCTCCCCACCTGGAGGACAACGTTCAATCCAGACAATGTTAGAGCAAGACAAAGAACAAGAAAAAGTGACCTTACAGATGATTATGCAAGGAATCCAACAACTTAAAACAAAATCAGACACTATTGAAAAGAGAATAGAGAAAACTGATGAAAAAGTGGAGAATATTCAACAAATGATGGTGAAGTATGATGAGAGATTCCAAAAAATTGAAGAAGATAAACAAAGAGACAAAAAGATTGGAGACATTGATACCAGATTAACAGTGGTTGAACAAGATAAAAGTGGGATGCTGAAATGGGAGATGGACAGATCAGAATTTTATCTCAGATTTCAAAACATAGAGGAAGAAAAAGGACAAAATCTAGCTGAGATAATGATAGAAATATTGGCTGAAGCTTTGGAAATAACAGAAGAGAAGATGATGGATGGAGTAGATGAAGTATATCGAGTTTTTACAAGATATGCGATGAGAAATAACCTACCAAGAGAAGTTTATATCAGATTTACAAAAAAAGCCATTAAAACACAAATATTGCAAGTGGCAAGAGAGAAAACTCTGAAATACAAGGGCAAGGAGATTGTGGTCTTAAAACAAATACCCAGAAAAGTGAGAGAGATAAGAAGAGAATACTGATTCTTAACTAACATGTTACTGAAAAAAGAGGTGAATTATAGATGGCTAATTCCAGAACGATTAATGTTTACATGGCAAGAACAGAGACACAGAATTGATTCAATTGAGAAAGCAGAATTATTCTACGCAGAATTTTTTGGAAGGAGAGAGGAAGAGGCAGAAAAAGAGATTTCACTAATTGAATTCCAAGGGGACCAAATGGAGACTGAAAAAGAAGAAGGCGCAGTAGGTGGACAGGTGGAAACTAAAGAACAACGTGAACCAAGATCTACGAGAACTACCAAACCTAACTATAAAGCATAATCATGGCAGAGAAAAAACTGATTACAATGAATATAAATGGACTTAATTCGGCTGCTAAAAGAAGGAAAATTTTTCATAAATTAGAGAAATTAAAATTTGATATAATTTGTCTACAAGAAGTACACATTAAAAAACACTATGAACAATTGTTGGTACAGCCAAAATTAGGGAAAATATTTACTTCTTTGACTCAATATAAGAAAAGAGGAGTGGTTTTATATATTGAAGAGACCATCTCAGCAAAATTGATTCATACTGATGAAGATGGAAGAGTATTAATGGTGGAAATAATGAACAATAATATGAAAACACTCCTGATTGTAATTTATGCTCCAAATGATAAACAAGAAGAATTCTATAAAAATTACATATGAAAATAATTGAACTGGACTATGTTAATATAGTTATGATGGGAGACTTCAATGGAATTGTAGACAACAAATTGGATTATACAGCAACAACAACAAAGCAAAATAGACTCTCCCTAAATCCTTTTTTAAAATGACAGATGAAATAAACTTAAAAGATATATGGAGAGAAAGAAATGCTAAAACCAAACAATACACTTTTTACTCAAATAGACATTTATCATGGTCCAGAATAGATATGATTTGGATTTCAACAGAACTAATATCTAATATTCAAGAAACAAATATTGAAACAAGTATTTGGGCAGACCACAATCCAGTGACAATTAAATGGAAAGGTCAAAAAAGATCGAGATGGACGTTAAATAATACTATTTTAAAGGAAAAGGACTTCATATAGCGGATGGAGAAAGAATTGGCCTTTTTCTTTAGAGAAAATAAAAAAGAAGATACTTCAATTCAGAATGTCTGGGACACAATGAAGGCATATGCTAGAGGCTTGATAATAGACTATACAAGTAAAAGGAACAACAGGAAAAGGCAAGCCACTAAAGCTTTAGAAGACGAGCATAAAAGACTTGAAAAAGAGCTACAGAAAACGCCACAGAAAAAAGACATTCAACTAAAATTGGACATAATTAAACACAAAATGGGTCAAATAGAGAAAGAAGAATTAGCACAGAAAATTAGAAGTGCTAAACAGAACTATTTTGAAGATGCAAATAAACCAGGTAGATGGTTAGCATACAAATTAAGAAAGGAGAAAGAATCAAGGAAAATATTGCAGTTAATAGATGATCAAGGTCAAGTTTGCTACGGCAATAAAGAGAAAAAGGAAATTATTCGAGACTTCTATGGGCAACTATATAAGCAAGAGAATATTGATGAGGAAAGAGTCAAACAGTATTTACAGAATGCTAATCTACCTAAGATACCTAAAGAGACTGAAAAAATGTTAGAAAGCAATATAACAATGATGGAATTAACTGAAGCCTTAAGAAGCAAAATAATGGAAAGGCACCAGGCCCAGATGGACTTCCGGCAGAATTTTATAAAACATTACAAGAATCGTTGAGCCTTCCATTGCTAGAAGTCATGAATGAAGTTATGTCAAAGAAGAAGATACCTAAAACATGGTCAGAAGCCTATATTACACTTATTCCAAAAGAAGAGGCTGATCCATCGCATATTAAGAATTATAGACCTATTTCTTTACTAAATGCAGATTATAAAATTTTTGCTTCAATATTGGCAGAAAGACTTAAAAATACTTAAATAACTTTATTCATCCTGATCAAAATGGATTTCTGCCAAAGAGACAAATCAAAGATAATATGAGAGTAATTTTGGACACTTTGGAATATTATGAGGCACATCCCGAAAATCAAATGGCTTTGATATTTTTAGATGCACAAAAGGCATTTGATAATGTGAATTGGAGATTCATGCTATTATTATTGGAACAGATGGGTTTCGTCAGAAAATTCATTCAAGCAATAGAAGCCATATACCATAAGCAAACAGCAAAGGTAATGATAGAGGGAGAATTGACAGATTCCATCAATATAAGAAAAGGTACAAGACAAGGATGCCCACTATCACTATTTGTATTAACTTTGGAAGTGTTAAATAGAAATATTAGAGACGAAAAGAGTATAAAAGGAATGAAAAATAAAAAGGAAGAATTTAAATTGCAAGCCTTTGCAGACGACTTGGCTTTTATTTTAGAAGACCCTTTAGAAACAGCACCAAAATTATTGGAAAAGATAGAGACATATGGTAAGGTGGCTGGTTTGAAAATAAATAAAGATAAAACAAAGATTTTGACAAAGAATATGCTATTAAGACAAAAAGAATTGGCAGACCTACTGAAAATTCAAGTTACGAACAAGGTTAAGTATTTGGGGATACATTTGACAGCAAGATGTAGTACATTAAAAGAGAACAATTACATTAAACTTAAACAGCAGATAGCGTTAGACTTGACAAAATGGGAAAATCTACAATTGTCATTAATAGGGAGAATTTCAACAATCAAGATGAATATCTTACCCAGAATTTTATACTTGTTTCAAACAATACCAATTAGGCTTGGAAGATTTAAATAAAATTGTGTTGAAATATATATGGCAAGGTAAGAAAACGAGAATAAAGTTAAAACTCTTGCAAGATGCTAGAATTAGAGGAAGATTTGGTTTGCCTAATTGGGAGTTGTACTATCAAACTACAAACTTGATGTGGGCTAAGGAATGGATAACATTAAGAAATACTAGATTGTTGACATTAGAAGGACATGATTTGTTGTTGGGGTGGCATGCTTTTTTATGGTATAAGGGAACCAAAACACAGGGCTATTTTAGAAGATATCATATACGGGAGTCTTTGTGGTTAAATTGGGAGAAGATTAAAAGACAATGCTATTTGAAAATTCCAGTCTGGTTATCGACTATTGAAGCATTTTCCTATCCTATAATCTATAAGAAGGAACAAACAGTTAGATATGGGGAAATATTGGATGAAAAGGGTGAACTTAAATCTATGCAAAAACTAGAGGAACAAGTTATAAAGATGAATTGGTTTTCATATGTGCAAATACGCTCTAGATATGATAAAGATTCCAAAACAGAAGGTTTCTATGATAAATCGACTGATTTAGATCTTGACAGGTACTGATGAAAAGGTAATTTAAAAATTGTATGGATATTTATTAGAAATTAAGTTAGAAGAAGAACAAGTTAAAGAAACAATGGTTGCTTGGGGAAAAAATTTTGGATATGGGATTGATTTAGAGAAATGGCAAAAATTGTGGTCTCAAAATTATAAAATGACAATGTCAATAGCATTTAAAGAAAATTTGCATAAGATGTTTTACAGGTGGCATTTTCCCCCGACAAGAATAGCAAGAATGTTCAAGAATAAATCCGAAAAATGTTGGAAATGTCATCAGATACCTGGCTCATACTACCATATGTGGTGGACTTGTGTGGATGAGAGAAAATACTGGACTAAAATCCACACGTGGTTGGAAAATATGACAAAAAACATATAGATTTGAAACCAGAGATATTTTTATTGGGAATTCTACCTGATACATACAGTAAAGATTTAAAATATTTGATTGTAAATGTATTAACAGCACCTAGGATTGTATTTGCTAAAAATTGGAAAAATGAGAAAATACCATCGCAGGAGGAAACTATTAAGAAAATATTGGAATGTGCTGAAATGAGTAGATTGACATTTGAAATTAGAGAACAAGAGGATAAACAATTTTACAAAATTTGGGACCTTTTCTATCAATGGTTAGACAATAAAATATAATATTAAAATATGTAGAATTTTAGAAAACAATGAATATATAAAGATGTATTTTTTTTCTTTTTTTATTATTATATCTATAAAATGTTTCTAGATAGATTTGGGAGGATTATATGAATTGTTATAAAATAAGTTAAGTAAATTATAGTTATCTCGCAAAGTATGAATGAACAAAATTATAAGCAAATGATTAATAATGATACTAGGGTATTCAATTTTTGATTGATAATATGAGTTATTATGCAATATAATTGTAATTGAGACTATGAAATGGATGCACAAAAATTTGCAAACCAACCGACACACTGCTTGTACACTTATGGAAGAAAGTTGGATGTTTTTATGTTTTGTTTGTTTTTGTTTGTCTTTAAAAACCAATAAAATTTACAAAAAAAAAAAAAGAGGACTTTGGACCACTGAGCAACAGACCAGTTCTGTGTTTCTTTAGCCCAGGTAAAACGCTCCTGACGTTTGTTGTTCAGGAGCGGCTTAACAAGAGGAATACGACATTTGAAGCCCATGTCCAGGATCCGTCTGTGTGTGGTGGCTCTTGATGCACTGACTCCAGCCTCAGTCCACTCCTTGTAAAAGTCCCCAACACTTTTGAATGGCCTTTTCCTGACAATCCTCTCCAGGCTGCGGTCATCCCTGCTGCTTGTACACCTTTTTCTTCCACACTTTTCCCTTCCACATAACTTTCTATTAATGTCCTTTGATACAGCACTTTGGGAACATCCAACTTCTTTTGCAATTACCTTTTGAGGCTTTCCCTCCTTATGGAAGGATGTCAATGATGTTTTTTTGCACAACTGTCAGGTCAGCGGTCTTTCCCATGATTGTGCTTCCTACTGAACCAGACTGAGAGACCATTTAAAGGATCAGGAACCCTTTGCAGGTGTTCTGGCTTAATTAGCTGATTAGAGTGGGACACTTTGAGCCTCGCATATTGAACCTTTTCACAATATTCTAATTTTCTGAGATTGTGGATTTGGGGTTTTCATGAGCTGTAAGCCATAATCATCTCAATTATGACACATCACAGCTTGAACTATCTTG
>NW_020769551.1:309226-314226 GCF_900518735.1 Pseudonaja textilis
CACAGACGGATCCTGGACATGGGCTTCAAATGTCGTATTCCTCTTGTCAAGCCACTCCTGAACAACAAATGTCAGAAGCGTTTTACCTGGGCTAAAGAAACACAGAACTGGTCTGTTGCTCAGTGGTCCAAAGTCCTCTTTTCTGATGAGAGCAACTTTTGCATCTCATTTGGAAACCAAGAACCCAGAGTCTGGAGGAAAAATGGAGAGGCACACACTGCAAGATGCTTGAAGTCCAGTGTGAAGTTTCCACAGTCTGTGTTGATTTGGGGAGCCATGTCATGCAGAAGAGCTGAAGGCCGGTATTGAAGCATCCTAGTCTTCCATAACACCTCAGCAGTGACACAGGCTGATAGCTTCCATGCCACGCCGCATTGAGGCAGTAATTGCTGCAAAAGGGGCCCAAACCAAGTACTGAGTATATAAGCATGCTTATACTTTTCAGAGGTCCGATATTGTTCTATGTACAATCCTTGTTTTATTGATTACATGTAATATTCTAATTTTCTGAGACTGTGGATTTGGGGTTTTCATGAGCTATAAGCCATAATCATCACAATTATGACAAACCACAGCTTGAACTATCTTGCTTTGCATGTAATGAGTCTATCTAATATATTAGTTTCACCTTTTAAGTTGCATTACTGAAATAAATTAACTTTTGCACGATATTCTAATTTTTCGAGTTTCACCTGTATTACACTGTATGTTGTAGATGACTCCTGTTTTTTCTTCTGGGGCTGTTGGGTCTTTTGGTTTTTGAAGGGTTTTAGCTGGCTTCTTTGCTACGCTGATTCCATGTGGTTGTAGTAGTCTGTTGGTGGTTTCTGAGATGTTCTTGAAGTATGGCAGTGTTATTTTTTTAGGGTTTGTGTTGGTTGTGCTGTACTGTACTGGGTTGAGTGGTCAGGCACTTTTTGATAAAGTTGCATGGATATCCATTTTGTTTGAATATGTTGTATACATTAGGCGTTGGCTTACCTGAATGCAGTTTCTCAGCATGCCTTGGGAGAATCCACACATATGGGTTGAATCTGCCTTTCTACCCAGAGACTGAGTCATCAATATTTGCTCCACCTTTTCCTGTCGGGGCAGGAAGGCCCCTAGCCCCAGTCACGACAAAGGCGCAGCCATTTGATGATCTTTTTGTGCCGATGGCTCTGCCTCCCACCTGGACACTGGACCAGATGGTTGCCAGGGTGGGAGTGGATTATCCCAAGGCATGCTGAGAAACTGCATTCAGGTAAGTCAACGCCTATTCTCCAGCATGCCTTTGGGATAATTGACACATATGGGACATACCAAAGCTGGCAGTCCCTATCGGCGGAAAGAAGTCTGGTCCTGTGCACTCCCCTCTGTATGCACTCGTTGTAGCACTCTTCTGCTGAAGGCCGCTTCTGCTGAGGCGTATGTGTCCAGTCTGTAGCACTTTACAAATAGAGATGGGGAGGACCATGTAGCCACCCTGCAGATGTCCTCAAGTGAGGCTTGTGTCACCCAGGCAGCTGTGGTAGCTGTGCTTCTAGTCGAGTGAGCTGTTACCCATCTGGGTGTTGGACGAGCCTGGGTCTCGTGGGCCTTGGCTATACAAGCCTTGATCCAGCGGCCTATAGTTGAAGAAGAGACTTTAGTGCCCATTGAAGAGGGCTGAAATGAGACAAACAGGGCTTCGGATTTACGAAATGATGTACGTTTGATGTACCTGTGAAGAGCCCTCTGAACAACCAATTTGTGCCATCTGTGCTCTCTGTCGTGTGAAGGACCAGGGCAAAATTCGGGAAGAATGACTTCCTGAGCCCTATGGAAACATGAGTTTACCTTTGGGATGAAGGAGGGGTCGAGGCACAGGACAACCGTTGTCATGGAAGGTGCAGAGGTCTTCACTGATGGAAAGAGCTGCCAATTCTGATATGCGCCTGGCCGATGTAATGGCCACTAAGGTGACTTTGAGTGCTAAAAAGCGTAGGCTTACCAATTGAAGAGGTTCAAACCATTCCTGAGTAAGGGCTTGTAATACTGTAGACAGGTTCCAAGAAGGATATCTGTGGATTGTTGGTGGTCTAAGATTGACAGCTCCTTTGAGGAAGGAGTGGACAACCAGATGATGAGCTAAGGAATTCCTCTTCCTGTAGTGCAACACGGTGGACAGGGCTGCTACCTGCCTGTGTAGCGTACTAGGAGAGAATCCTCTGTCGAGTCCTGTTCGTAGAAAGTCCAGGATCTGGGGCACTGAGGGCACAGTTGGGTCCGTACCCTTCTTGGTGCACCACAGATGGAATGCTTTCCAGGGAGCGTCGTATATTCTGTTCGTGGAAGGCCTCCTGGAGGCTTGTACTGTTTTGATGACATTTCTAGAAAAGTTATCCCTCCTCAGGATCCTCCTCTCAAGTGCCAGGTGGTTAACTGGAGCCACTGAGGCTCCCGGTATTCCAAGACCCCCTGGCTGAGAGATATCTTGTCCCGAGGAATCCCCCATGGGCAGGACACTGACAGGCTCACTAGATCCACATACGACCGTCTGGGCCAGTGGGGAGCGATGAGGATGATTTCTGCCTCTTCTAGAAGTACTTTCCTTATCACCCCCGGTATGAGAGGAAGCAGAGGGAAGGCGTAAAGGAGACCCTTGGGCCAGCGGCTGCAAAGGGCGTTTACCCTTTCTGCACCCAGCAACAGGAATCTTCAGTAGAATTGGAGAAGCTGGGTTAAAGAGGTCGAGGAGTGGCCTCCCGAATCTCTGAGATATGTCCTGGAACAGATCTGGATGGAGATGCCACTCAGAGTTGTACACCCTGGTCCTGCTTAGGTAATCTGCCTGGACATTTGCTATCCCCGATATGTGCTCTGCCTTGAGTGACAATAGGTGAGTCTCCACCCAGATTCCCAGTTGCTGTGTTTCGGACATGAGGGATCTGGAGTGGGTCGCTCCCTGGCGATTGACCTGTACTTTGGCCGCCACGTTGTCCATTAGGATCAGCACATGTTGGCCCGTCACTGTGCTTTGGAAGTGTTTGACAGCTAAGCGAATGGCTCTCAGTTCTAAACAGTTTTTGTTGTGTTGAAGGTCCACTGTGGACCATTGACCCTGCGTGAGCTAGGACTGTAGATGGGCCCCCCATCCCAACAGACTCGCATCTGAAGTGACTGTGATGCGATTGGGTTTTTTTTAAAAAATAAATTTTATTAAGTTTCAAATTTTAAAAACATAAAACTTTATACGTTGTTATCAACATCAAGACATCTTTTGCATCTCCTCACATTTTTCAGTATATATATTCACTTTATTCCTACATCATACTCTTGCTATAAATCAATATCTTTTATCCTTACATATCAATCTTCTCCATGGTATTTTTACATATTTACATATTCCCCCATTCTTTTCCTAATTGACATTTTATTTTCTTTTTATTTCTAAACCACTCATACCAGGCATACCAGGCCCTATAATAAATTGAATCTTCTCTTTTATTTTCATTGTTAGCCTGTCCATCTCTATACAATCTATTATTATTTTTATAACCATGCCTTCTGGTGGAACCCTTTTTTCCTTCCAGAGTTGTGCGTACGAGATCCTTGCAGCTGTTAATATGCATAACATGATATATCTATCTGTTTTATTGCATTTTTGTGTTATTATACCTAATAAAAAAGTTTCCGGATTAAGTTCAGTTTTATGATTCGTTATTTCTTCTATCCATTGTCTAATTGTATTCCAATATTTTTTCACTTCCTGGCATATCCACCAGGTATGAAAGTAAGTGCCTTTTTCTTTTCCACATTTCCAACATTTTGGGTCTGAGTTAAACATTTTTGCCAGTCTAGCGGGGAGAAGGTGCCATCTGTAGAACATTTTGTATTGATTTTCCTTGTATGCTGTGGATGTAATTAGTTTGTAATTTGATCCCCACATTCTCTCCCAATTTTCCAGGTCTATATTATGACCAACATTTTTTGCCCATACCACCATCATCTCTTTGACCACCTCCTCTTCCATTTTAAAATCTACTAGAAAGTTATATATTCTTGAAATCATTTTCTTTTCCATTTCTTGTAGAATTTTATCTAATTGATGCTTTTCCATACAGAAACCAAATTGTTCTTTGTCCTTCTGGTATCTTGCCTGAATTTGCATGTATGGCCACCAATCTATCTTTATATTTTGTTGCTGTAATTCTTGTCTCATTTTTAATCTTGTGTGTCTAATAGGTCTTTATAATTCCTCTTTTTTTTCCAGATCCATTGCGTTTGGGTAGATTTGTGCTTCCATAGTTGACAACCAGTTCGGTATTTTAGTATAATGATTCTTTTTAGTCTTGTTCCATGTCCGAATTAATGAAACTCTAATCATGTGTCTCTGAAAATATGCATGCTGTTTACATTTCCCATCCCATAGGAAACTATGCCACCCTCTCTGCAAGTCGTGACCCTCTTATCGACAATACTCTTCTATTTTCCAGGTTGATCCAATCTTTAATCCATACCATAGCCGCAGCCTGGCAATACATTTCCCAGTCAGGGAGTCCAAAGCCACCCCTTTCTCTTTTGTCCTGTAACAATTTCATTTTTATCCTAGCTTTTTTCCCATCCCAAACAAATTTACTTATTATTCGATCTAATTCTCTAAAAAAGGTTTTATCCAATCTTATTGGTACAGTTTGAAAAAGATATAGTACTTTTGGTAGGGTAGACATTTTAATTGCCGCAATTTTCCCCAGTAGTGATAGCTGTAATTTCCCCCACATTTCCAATTCTTTTTAAATTTGTATTATTAATTTGTCAGTTATCTTTTTTGATTGAAGAGCATCTTGCTGTTAACCAAATGCCTAAATATTTTACCTTTTTCACACTTAGCATTCCCAATTTTCCTTCTAATTCTTTTTTTTTCTTTTTTGCTTATCTTTTAAATTTTTAGTCAATAATTCTGTTTTGTTTTTATTTATCTTAAGGCCTGCGACCTTGCCAAATTCCTCTCTTTCCTTTATTACTTTTACTCCTGTATC
>NW_020769551.1:319226-388859 GCF_900518735.1 Pseudonaja textilis
CCTTCCACCAGAATAACCCATCTGGGGATGGTGATTGACACCCTAAAAAAGAAGGTGTTTCGTATTCGATTTGTTCTTTGGTTATTTCCTCCAACCATCGAATACAAACCAGAGTTCTTCCTACTAGGGATCTCTGATAAACATTTACCTAAAAAGATGAAATATATAACAATTCATATTCTAACTGCGGCCAGATTAGCATTTGCCCAGTGCTGGAAATCATCCTATATACCTACAGATCAAATGGTCATCCAGAAAATATGTGACTGTGCAGAAATGGACAATTTAACCTTAGCACTTAAAAATAAAGAGTCTTCAGCATTTTATGATAATTGGAATGCGTGGTATAATTGGTTATCTCAGAGATAAACTGTTCAATGAACAATGGGTAATTTAAGCATAAATAGTGATAAGATGTGTATATTTAAAGTAAGGTAGGAGAATTGGATCTTGCAGACTGTCAAAAAGGATATCTGTCTGTTTTTAATGTATTTTCTTTTTTCTTCCGTTTCTTTGTTTTCTTCTTTCTTTTATACCTCTTTTTCTCCTTTTTCGGTTCGCAAGACCGAGCGTTTTTTTTTCCCTTTTTTCTTTTTCCTTTTTCTCCCCCTGTTGTATATGTAATGTTGTTATGTTTTTAATTGTAAATTCAATAAAATTTATTCAAAAAAAAAAAAAGGTGTTTCTTTCTTCAGATAGACTCCTCAGTATCCAGAAATCCGTTAAAACCATCAGGCATCTGAGGAGGGCTTCCCTGTTGGAATTATCACAATTACTGGGAAAAATGATTTCATGTATTTCCATTATTCCCTGGGCCCGTTTACACACCAGATCCCTCCAGTGGTTCCTGCTTCCATACCAGAGATCCGGCAGAAGCAACTCAAAACTCAAGGTCAGGGTACCGCCAAGGGTCCTCACGTCCCTCCTTTGGTGGAGCAAATCGTCCATCAACAGAGGCTGCCTCTTCAAGGAGCCCCAAAGACTTACAGTCACCACAGACGCCAGTCTATTCGGATGGGGCGCCCATGTTCAGTCCCTCACATCACAGGGCAGATGGTCAGTGACAGAGCGAGCATGCAACATAAACTGGCTGGAACTTCACGCCGTGCACCTGGCCCTTCGCAGCTTCCTCCCTCAGGTACGCGGCCACCACATCCTCATCCTCACAGACAATGTGACGGCCAAAGCCCACATCAACAAGCAGGGTGGCACACAATCATTACGATTGATGAGGGAGGCCGAGCGCCTCTGCCGCTGGGCGAAGTCCAACCTCCTCTCTATCAGGGCAGAACACATCTCAGGGTTATCAAACATCCAGGCAGACTGGTTGAGCAGGGCTACCATAGACCAGTCGGAGTGGCGCCTCCATCCCTCCCTGTTCAAGGAGGCGGCATCCATTTTCGGGCAACCAGTAGTGGACCTGTTTGCCTCCCCCCTCAATGCCCAGCTCCCGAGGTTCCTTTCAAGGTTCCCATCCCAAGGGGCAGAAAATCACAATGCGTTACGCTGCCCCTGGCCCACGGGGCTACTGTACACATTCCCTCCCCTAGCGCTAGTGCCCAGGGTCATCCAGAAGTTGCTTCACGAGAAAGCAGAACTATTCCTTGTAGCACCTTACTGGCCCAGACGTCCTTGGTCTGCGGACCTCCGCA
Source organism: Pseudonaja textilis (assembly GCF_900518735.1). Next base: position 320,879 of record NW_020769551.1, read on the forward strand.
GCCTCTCTGTGGCTCCGCCCTGGAGGATCCCATCAGACAGGATCTCGCTGTCTCAGGGACCCCTTCTCCATCCGGACCCTCAATGGCTCCAATTAACCATATGGAGGTTGAGCGGGACCGTCTGAAGAGGGAAAACCTATCTAGCAGGGTCACTGACACTATACTAGCAGCCAGACAACCCTCAACTATAAGAATCTACAATGCCACATGGTCCAGTTTTTGTAAATGGTGTGACAAGCTCCAAATTGATCCCGCTTCCCCCTCCATTGCCCAAGTTTTAGACTTCCTGCAGGAGGGACTCAGTAAGGGGCTGTCTCCCAACACATTAAAACGACAGGTAGCAGCCTTATCAACTGTTATCTCCTGTGAGGGAGCTGATTCTCTTTCTCATCACCCCCGTATTCAGGCGTTTCTTAGAGGAGCCACCAATTTACACCCTCCTACTCTGCACCGGTACCCAACCTGGGACCTTAACAGAGTCCTTATCTCACTCACAAAACCCCCGTTCGAGCCCTTAAGGGAATCGTCTCTACAGTTTCTAACATACAAGGTAGTCTTTCTCGTGGCCATCACATCAGCCCGTAGAATTTCGGAAATTGCAGCCCCATCCATTAGAAGAGACCTCTGTGTATTTCACACTGATCGAGTGGTTCTCCGGCCTGATCCTACCTTTTTGCCCAAAGTCAATTCGGCTTTCCACAGAGCGCAGGAACTTATCCTTCCAAATTTCTGTCCCAAGCCATCACAGGAAAGGGAAAAACAATGGCACACACTAGATGTGAGACGCGCTCTGCGAATTTACATCAAACACACAGAGCCTTTCCGAAAATCAGAGGCCTTGTTTCTCTCTTTTCAACCCAAGATGCAAGGGCACAAGGTATCACCGTCCACCATAGGCCATTGGATAAGGGCGGCAATTGCTAGATCATACCAGTCGCAGGCCTTGCAGGTACCCAGAGGTATTACTGCTCATTCCACCAGGAGCGCGGCGACTTCGGCAGCTTGGGCCACTCAGGCACCCTTTATCAGGCACTATAAGATTGATGTGTTTGCCTCGGCTGAGGCTTCCTTTGGTAGAAGGGTTCTACAGAAGGTTTTTAGAGACCCCGAGGTGGTTCCAGGCCAGACGGAGCCCCTCCCGTAGGACAGGCCCAGCTTTGGTATGTCCCACTACTGGATGCTCTGAGAAGGGGCGTTGGTACTTACCTGATACGCCCATTCTCTTTGAGCTGCGAGGAGCATCCAGCCCCACCCAAATTTCACCGTCTGGTGGGGTCTTGTCTCAGCCAATGAACCATTAGTTAGTTAGGATGAGAGCACGAATTTCTATCCTCTCGTCTTCGCAAAACTGGGGAATGTGTGGAGGAGACACGTGGAGGAGGAGCATTCCTCGAAATCAAGTTCAGCCTATGAATGCAGAGACTGAAGCACCACCCCACTACTGGATGCTCCTCGCAGCTCAAAGAGAACGGGCGTATCAGGTAAGTACCAACACCCCTTCTACTAGTTTTCTGTATAGTTTGGTATAAAATTTTTCTTGTTTCTCATTCGGCACATATATCACTGTCAATAACATTTTCTTATAATTGATATAAACTTCTAACATCAAAATCCTACCCTCCTCCTCTGCATATACCTGTTTTGCTTGTAAATGTTTCCTAATATATATTGCTATCCCCCTCTTTTTTTGATTGACAAGAGATACGTATAAATCTCCTAACTTTGGTGCTTCTAACAGTTTACTTTGAAGTTTCTGGATATGTGTTTCTTGAAGGCATATAATATCTAAGTTCAATTTCTGTAGTTTAGTTATCATTTTTTTCCTTTTAATTTTTGAATTTAAACTGTTGATGTTAATGGAAATCAATTTGATTTCTTCCATCATCTTACTCTGTAGTTGTTTCTTGTTGAAGCTTATTTGCTCTCGTTTGGTGTCTCATTCTTACATCTTCTCTTTCCACTTCTTCCTGCTCTCTTTCCTCTTGTTCTGTTTCTCTTTCCTCCACCTGATCTTCTTGGCTCCTACTTTCCACTTCCTCTTTGCTGTTCTGGTCTTCTCCTGATACCACATACAGTTCAAAGAATTCCCTCGCTTTTTCTATACTGTCTATTTTAATTTTTTTATCCTGCCATGATATTAACATTCCTTCTGGGATGAGCCATTTGAACAGGATGTTATTCTTATTCAGTTGGGCGGCCAGGAATCTGTATTTCTTTCTATGTTCCCTTATTCTTCTTGGAATTTGTTTCAACATTACAATTTCTGTTCCCTTGAATATCAGCGGTTAGTCTCTTGTCACTTTGTATATCTCATCTCTCAGTTGTTTCTTTGAGAATCGTACACGAACCTCTCTTGGAGGTTCTCTCTTGGTTCTAAAACGTCTTGTATAGTTGGTATATATTCTCTATACCTCATCCATTTCCCTTCGAACCTCTTGGCCCTCTTTTTGTAACACTTCTGCTATGAGATCTGCCATTAATTTGGTCAAGTCCTCCCCCCTTTCTTCTGTTACATTCTGAAATCTGAGGAAGAAATCAGCCTTTTCCATCTCCAAATATGCAATTGCCTCTTCTATTTCCTGTTCTCTCCCATTAATTTCTGTTCTATTGATTCTACTTTATCTGTTTGTTCGACCTTTGCCTTCACTGCTTTCAACTTATATTTTGTCTTTGCTAGTTTGTTGGATTGTACTTATCATCTCGTCTAGTTTCCATATTTTACCTTTCATTTCCCCCATTTCAGTTTTAAAGTCTGCGTGGTTTCTCACCATCGTTTCTTGTATTGTTAATGCCATTTGAATTGTTTGCATATTTGATACCTGACTCATCTTCTCAGGATTCAGCATGCCGTCTATCAAACATTGTCCTGCTGGTGATGTTATCATTGATGTTGATTTGGATGTTGTTTTCTTCCCAATCTTAGCAATAGTTGTTCTGGTAGACATCTTAGGCTTCCCAAATCTACCTATTTTCTTAAGAAAGTCTTTCAATATTATCATCCGTTGTATCAACTCCCTTCTGAGTTTTCTGTGTTTATCTCTTCCCTTTTATCTTATTCTAATCCCTTCAGTAGATCACTACAAAGTCTAACATACTTAATAATGTCTCTCCTTAATTTTATGCACACCTTTTATATATATATGTATTTATACAACAATGTAAAACTAAATATCGTTGTTTATAATCTATGATAGTCTGTAACTTTAATTTTCTCTTATTTAATCCTTTTAATAAATTAAGTATAATTCTAAACATAATAGCTTATATAGTAAACATATATAATTCAATAAATATAGATAAATGTGTTCGATTGTTTTCTTTTTTATATACTATATCTTATAACTTTCTTACAGTTCAATTAAGTCTATGAATCAATATATAGCCATTAATTAGTTATACATCAATTGATTAATTAGTTGTTATCCAAAGTATCAAATTGTGGAAACGTATAAAGGATATATAGGATATAGCATTTGTAAAGAATGTAGCAATCTATAAGATAGGATACATAAATTAATTCTTCTTGCAAATATATATGTATGTGTTGTGACTCCGGATTTGGAATCTGTTCCGTTGGCAGAGGTGAGCTCAAGCGAAGAGGATATGGCAGTGAATTATGAGCCGGCACTGCTGAGCGATTTGGATTGTAGTCAGGATGAGGAAATGGATTTAACTAGGAGAGACGAACCTGATTTAATAGAGATGTCAGGACCTTCGACCTCCTCTGATTCTTCTCCTCTGGCTGAGCAACAGCCGGGAATAGCTAACCAGGAACACATGCGAGAGTTTTCCAGTGAGGAGGAGACTTTGGAAAGATCCTGGTTAGATGTGAGAAACAGACGGAGGATGAGGCATCAATCTCAATTAGGGAGGAGGCATCGAGCCAGTGACTAATTAAGGAGATTAACACACACCCATAGAGGATAAAAGGAAACAGCTTGGCTGGCGAGCTTTGCCAGAAGCAAAGTGATTTATGGGAGTGAGCACACGAAGAGAACTCTTTGAGGCTTTGGGATTTATAGCCACGTCAGGTTTGCCGGACAGAGTTTGGATTTATTGCTGAGGACTGAAAATACTTCAGCAGTCCTCTTGTGAGAGTTTGCTTTTTGGTTTGTGATATTTCTGGAACTGCTTGTTTTGTTTTGCCCACCTGCATTTAAAGGGGAGACATAACATGTATGTATCTATGTATGTATGTATGTATGTATGTATGTATGTATGTTGTGACTGGGAGGCTTGAGCCTGCTGTGAGCTTTGAGTCTGATGTGCCAGAAGACACAGGTTCGAGTGATGAGGAGGGTTTGGCATTGGAATTTGAGCCTGCTTTAATGGGAGATGCAGACGTGAGCCAGGAGGATGAGGAAGTGTCGGAATCATCATCCTCTCCAGAACCTTCCACATCAATCATGCCTCAGGTGTCAGCAGCTGATCCACAGAACGTGCCAAGTCTTTGAGTGATGATCAAACTGACGAATGTTGGGTTGATGCAAGGACTAGACGTAGGCTGAGACATCAAGCACAAATTGAAAGGAAACGTCAAATCAGAGACTAATTAGAAAGACTGACACGCCCCTTCGAGGAATATAAGGAGGCGTGTTAGCTAACGATCCTTGTTCGCATCAAACTTCGTTAATTACATTCACAGTTTGGAAGAAGACTTCTTTTTGCTTTTCGGCTCTGATTTAACGTGCGGCTCGTTATCTAGGTTTGTAGACAGCTTCTGGGAAAGCTGCCAACGACGACTACAGAGGAAAGTTAACTCTGTTGTTCCTGATATTGTCTGTTCGTGTTTATTCCTTTGGGACATTTTGGACTCTCACCTTGTGGCTACAGGTGAGACAGAACACACACACACACACACACACACACACACACACATATATATATGTATGTATGTATGCATGTATGTATGTATGTATGTATGTATGTTTTCTGTCTCACCTGTGGCCACAAGGTGAGAGTCCAAAGGTCCAAAGGAAAAAATACGAACAGACAATATCAGAAACAACAGAGTTAACTTTCCTCTGGCTGAAGTCGTCATTGGCAGCTTTCCCAGAAGCTGTCTGTAAATCCAGATAACGACCAGCACTATAAATCAGAGCCGAACATCAAACAGAAAACTTTTTCCGAACTGCGAACGTAATTAACAAAGTTTGACCCGAACAGGGATTCCAAGCTAAGACGCCTCCTTATATTCCTTAAAGGGGCATGTCAGTCTCTCTACTCAGTCCCTGATTTGATGTTTCCTTTCAATTTGTGCTTGACTTCTCAGCCTACGTCTAGTCCTTACATCAACCCAACATTCATCAGCTTGATCATCCCCCCAAGGACTCTGGCACATTCTGTCGATCATCTGCTGACACCTGAGGCATAATTGACGAGGAAGGTTCTGGAGAGGAAGGTGATTCCGACACTTCCTCATCCTCCTGGCTCACGTCTGCATCTCCCATTAAAGCAGGCTCAAATCCCAATGCCAAACCCTCCTCATCACTCGAACCTGTGTCTTCTGACACATCAGACTCAAAGCACACAGCAGGCTCAAACCTCCCAGTCACAACACTGTCCCTCACCGCAGGGCCCTTCCCCTGAGTCTGATGATCCGGATGTGGTTTCGATGGAAATTGTGCATGATATAGCCGGATAGGGTCTGGGGCATGCACCTTGGATGCATCCTCCCAGGAACGAATCTCTGTTTCATTCTCCAGCCTCCCAACGAAGTACTGAAATCGTCCTTTCAGCCATTGTGAATCATGAATGCCAACCACCATGGCATCAACAACAGGATCATTGCTTGGCCTAGATGGAGAACCCGTATCGTCGGGAGAACGGAGAGTACATGATGGGGTGTCAGGTACCAAAAGGGAACGGTGGAAGGCAGGATGAATGCGCATGGAGCGCGGTAGGGTGAGCCAATAAGCAACAGGATTGATGACTGCCTCGATAGGGAAGGGACCAATGAAGCGATGGTCCAACTTCTTAATCGATCGACCCGTAGGTGCTTCATGGATAACCACACCTTGTCTCCCACAGCCAGCGGAGGTGTCGCCCAACGTGAATGATCCGCAAACCTTTTATAGTCCGCCTTAGCCCGTCCCAAATGTGGTGAGACCAATTGGTGCACTGAATGCAGTTCCGATAAAAATTCTCGCGTCTCTGGAACCAGGGAATCCAAGATCGACAAGGGGAAAAACCTCGGATGGTAACCCACATTTGTGTAAAAAGGCGTCATGTGGGTGGAGGTGTGCTGAGAATTGTTAAAAGCAAACTCCGCCAAAGGAAGATAGGTCACCCAGTCGTTTTGTCGTTGATTAACAAAACATCTGAGGTATTGGGCGAGGATGCCAATTACTTTCTCAGTCCCGCCATCATTTTCCGGATGGTGCGCCGACGCTAAACATACTTGCACCCGTAGTGCATTCATTAGGCTCTTCCAGAATTGAGCAGTGAACTGGACACCGCGATCTGAAACAACTCTGTCCGGTAAGCCATGCAAACGGAATACATGTTGCAGAAAAAGCCGGGCAGTAACACGAGCCGATGGTAACCTTCTACATGGGATGAAATGGGCCATCTTGGTGAGCATGTCAACCACCACAAGTACCATCGTATAACCCGACGAAAAGGACAAGTGTGTTAAAAAGTCCATGGAAATTGCCCCCCAGGGTCGGTTCGGAGTTGGTAGTGGTTGAAGAAGGCCAGGAGGCGCACCCGATGCAGCTTTTGCTTGCCGACACGGTACACAAGAGGCAACATAAGCGAAGACATCATGCCGGACTCGAGGCCACCAAAAAGTCACATGTTGTCACATGTTGTATAAAAAGCCGGGCAGTAACACGAGCCGAGGGTAATCTTCTACACGGGATGAAATGGGTCATTTTGGTGAGCATATCAACCACCACGAGTACCGTCGTATAACCCGACGACGAGGGCAAGTGTGTTAAAAAGTCCATAGAGATTGCTCCCCATGGTCTGCCCGGAGTCGGCAGTGGTTGAAGGAGTCCAGGAGGCGCACCCGACGCTGCTTTCGCTTGTCAACATTGTACACAAGAAGCAACGTAGGCAAACACATCATGTCGAACTCGAGGCCACCAAAAAGTCCGGGTGACCAAGTGCAGAGTTTTGTAGAAACCAAAATGACCAGCAGCGGGATTGTCATGACATTGCGTCATGAGGGCTCTAAGCGTCCTGGTGGGTACATACAATAAATCCCGATGTCTTAACAAGTCCTCCTCCAAAGTCCATGGGCAATCAGATCCAACTTCCCCCCTTTTCTGCTGCGTCCATGCGTCTAATCGCTGCGCCTCCCGTATTCAAGCCCGCAAATCTACTGGATCTTGAAGCACAGCCAAGGATTCCGGTGGCAACACCGTTCGTGGAGGAAGAGGATCCTCGGGACCGAGATATTTGGGTTTCCTAGACAACGCGTCTGCTCTCCGATTCTGTCCACTTGGAACATAAGTAATGGAAAAACTAAACCTTGCGAAAAACAACCACCAGATCTGGTGTTGGTTCAACTTCCTGGCAGTAGACAAATGTTCCAAGTTTCGGTGATCCATCCGAACCTCCACCTTATGCCGAGCCCCCTCTAAGTGATGTCGCCAGGTCTCAAATGCAGCTTTAATGGCCAACAACTCCTTTTCCCAAATAGTATAATTACGCTCAGAAGCTGTGAGCTTCCTAGAATAGTATGCGCAAGGGAAAAGAGGTGCGCCATCCTTTGGAGCTTGCAACAATACCGCCCCGATAGCCACATTAGAGGCTTCTGTCTCGACCACAAATGGACGATTCGGATCAGGATGCCTCAATATCGGCTCGGCCACAAACGTTTTCTTTAAAGTTTCAAAAGCCTGTTGTTGTGGAGGCCCCCACTGGAATGGGACCTTCTTACGAAGGAGCTGAGAGATAGGATCCATTAACTTAGCAAAACCTGGAGTGAAGGTCCTATAGTAATTGGCGAACCCCAGAAGACGTTGCACGTCCTTTACTCGATGAGGGGCTTCCCAACTACACAAGGCCCCAACTTTTTTAGGGTCCATAGCGATGCCCTCGGGAGAGATGATACGCCCTAAAAACTCTATTGAAGACTGAAAAAAGAAACACTTCTCCAGTTTCGCATAGAGCTTATGCTCCCGAAGATGCTGAAGCACTTGACGGACCTGATGAAGGTGGTGATCCCTGGACCGGGAGTAGATCAAAATGTCCAGATACACCACGACAAACCTATCCAGCATATCCCGAAAAATGTCGTTCATCAAATGCTGGAATACCGCGGGAGCGTTGGTCAGACCAAATGGCATGACGGTGTACTCGAAATGACCATAACGAGTGCCAAACGCCGTCTTCCACTCATCCCCCTTGCGCATCCGAACCAGGTTGTAGGCCCCATGCAGATCGAGTTTAGTGAAGATAGTAGCCTCCCGCAACCGCTCCATTAATTCCGGAATGAGCGGCAAAGGATAACTATTCCTCACTGTGATAGAGTTTAACCGGCGATAATCACAGCATAAGCGTAATTCTCCCGACTTCTTTTTAACAAAAAGAACGGGAGCCGAAAGAGACGACGATGGTCGAATAAACCCCCGAGCCAAGTTTTTATCTAGAAACTCTCGAAGCGCAGCCAACTCGGGCTCCGACACGGAGTATAACCGACCCTTGGGCAGTGGAGCATCTGGTATCAGGTCTACAGGACAATCATAAGCACGATGCGGTGGTAACTGATCCGCCTCCTTCTCGCTGAAAACGTCAGAGAAGTCCGATAGCTCCGGAGGTATGGAAACAGCAGAAGTGGCGATATCTTGACTGGCGCAGATATGTCTCAGATGGTCTACACATTGAAGACTTGGAAAAGAAATGGCGTTCTGCGCCCAAGCCACCAACGGATCGTGCAAACGCAGCCAGGACACACCGAGAACCAAAGGGAGATGAAGGTTCGAGGTAATATAAAAACTTATCGCCTCCTCGTGATCCCCAATGATCATACGCACTGGCTGGGTGGCAAAACGAATGGGCCCAGACTTGAGTTCGCACCCATCCACGGTTTCCACCTTAATGGGTGGATCCACAGCAACCAATGGGATCTCATAGAGTGTAGCAAAAGCTTGGTCCATAAAGCTGGTTGTAGCCCCTGAGTCCACCAACGCAACAGCGGGAATTCCCTTCTTCTGGGACTGTAAAAAGATTCGAGTGTCCAAAAGTAAATGCCGAGGAGGGCCAGGATTTGCTTCAGCAATTTGAGGTGGGGATGTGAAACGTGCCGGACCTAGGGTTTCCTTGAGGTCAGGTCTACCCTGTTTCCTGACGAGCCAGGAGTGGTTTCAGGTACGGGTCTGCGGGTCCCTCTCCGTTTGCAGGAATTAGCAAAATGTCCCGGACCCCCGCAATAAAGGCACAAGCCTTCCTGAAACCTTCTCGAACGTTCTCGTGGCGTTAAGCGAGGGCGGAGTGCTCCCAACTCCATCGGCTCCTCCGTCTTAACCGTGGTTTGTGAACGAAAAAGAGAAGGTGGTTCCACAACGGGCCGTCTGCTTCCGCGCTGTTGTAAACGGGCTTCAATCCGTAAGCACTGAACTATCAATGCATCCAAAGTTAAAGCCCGCTCTGCATGGACCAGCTCATCTTTGATGGCATCAGACAAGCCTTCCTGGAATGCAGCCATATGAGCCGGTTCGTTCGTTAGAGTCCATACACAGCAAACGAAATTCTGCAACGTATTCCTGCAGGGAACGTTTTCCCTGATTAATGTCCCATAACCGTCTAGCCACAGTTTGACTTTTAATTGGGTTTTCAAACATAACCCTCATTTGTTGCAGAAAACCCTGAAAATTATCCCATAAAGGGCTATCTTGAATTAACAAAGGAGTAGCCCATTTGACAGCCTGCCCAGACAAAAGGCTAATAATAAATCCTACCTTAGTCCGGCCATTTGGAAAGTCTTCAGGCCTCAAGGACATAAATAATTGACACTGCCCCAAAAATGCCGGAAACATGTCCATTTGTCCTGAAAATTTCTCCGGCATGGATACCAGGCTTTTCCTCAAGGGAGGGGCTGAAGGAGCAGCAGGAATTTGCAAACTTGAAATATGATTCACCAACTGGGTTACCTGGTTTTGGAGGGTCTGGTTACTTTGTAGCAGCTGGTTTATTTGTTGCTGTTGCTGCTCCACCAAATGCTGCAGTTGGGTTGAATCCATCTTGGTTTGAAGATGGTTTGTTTGGGCTTGGAAGCAAAAATGTTATGTCTTACCTATATTCATAGATGAGAAGACAAGGTTTCAGAATTCAAAATATTCAAGCAAGAACACAACCAGATTCCAAAGGGTTAATAGCACTGTTTTCCAGTCCTTGGCAGACTTCCCAGAACCTGTCAGGCTAATCAGAATTGTCCATAAATCACAAGGCCACTCCAAATGTATTCTTTCGACTCATCAAACACTTTGCTTCCAAGCAAAGTTTGAGAGTCAGCACGCCTCTTTAAATCACCTGGATAGGCGTGTCAGTCTCTCCAATCAATGTCTGGCCTGACGCCTCCCTTCAGATTGACGTTTCCTGGTTCTCCTAGTTCTGGCGTCAATCCACGATCTGTCAGTTTCCTCGCTGGAAACTTCTGTCTCATTTTGTTGATCATTTGCTGGCATGAACAAAGTCAAAGGTTCTGGGGAGGATTGTCTCTGCGACAATCTCTCATCCTCCTGGCTCATGTCTGTGTCCTCTGATAATTCAGACTCCACATTCACAGCAGGCTCCAACCTTTCATCTTCAGAGTCATCAGAGTCAAAACTCCCAGCAGGATCGATCCTTCCAGTCACTACATACATACATACATACATACATACATACATACACACACACACACACACACGCATACATATATATATATATATATATATATATATAAGTTTTTTTCAATATACAATTTTGAATTTAATACTTAGACATTATTCAGTTTTCTTCTTCCTTCTTTTCCCTTTCTTCTGCACACCGTCACATTAATTTCTTCATTTCCTGTTTCATCAGTCATCTTTAACTATTCACTTTCACTTTCAAATTGCACAGTCACAGCTTTCTATCAAAATGGTTCCACTCTCCGTTCAACTACAGTTCTCCATTAAAGTTCCAATTGTTCTCTCTAATGTCTCTTTTCTGCTTTGCTAGTAATCAATCCAAATCATAGAAATTTTAAGTTTTTATTCACAGAGTCTCGATCTTTTTTTCTGCAGCGCTCTCTCTCAGCTGTCAAACTGTTCTGTTTCCTCCTCTCCCTTTTGCTCCACTATCCCCCACCAATTAACCGCTGTATTCACTCTCTCCGGAGACTCCCTCTGTCAGGAATCTTTCACAGGGCTCCCTTCTCTCACCTCTCAAAAACTGTCCCAGTCTGCCATTCGTCTTCTTCTGTCTTGCATTGATCCACTTTCCTGCTTCCCAATCGCAGCTGGCTGTCAGAGCTTCGGACCCGCCGTAGATGCCGGGTTTCTTTTGCACCGGACTTAAAGGGCTTCCCCTCGTCACAGTGGAAGGTTGCTTTCCTCCACTCTGCTCCTAGGCTTCCCCTTCTAATTCGTGTGTCTCTCCAAGCTTCATGATGCCTCTGAGAGCTTCCAAGAATGAAAATTTGGATAAAGGATTGCAGAGATCGGTCTCTTGCTCCGCTCTGCCGTGACCTCACCCCCGGAAGTCCTTTAGTAGTGATGTGATTGGGTTCTTTGAATAGGGACCCCTTGGTGATCGCTGGGGATACCCACCACCTGAGGGAACTGAGGACATCCGACTGGAGTCGGACCCTGAAATTGGAGGTCCTGGTGCCTGCTCTCTGAACCGGTAGGAGGAACCATTGGAGAGTCCTGGAATGCAATCGGGCCCATGGTACTATGGCTATGCACTAGATTAATTTTCCCAGAAGCTGGGAAAGCACCACCAGAGGAGCCGCTCACTCTGCTGTGACCTGGGTGATCAAGGACCTGATAATGTCCTGACGTTCCTGGGACAAATATACCTCACATATATTTGTGTCTATTACCACGCCCAGATGAAGGAGGCAGGTGGAGTGCATTACATGGCTTTGGAAAATTGATTGAAAATCTGTGGTCCTGTAGGACCTGGATTGTGTAAGTCAGGTCTGATTTGGCTTGTTGGCTGGAACTGGACTGGATAAGGATGTCATCCAGATAGCACTGGACTCACACCAGGATTGTCCAGAGGTGCGCGGCCAGTGTTGCCAGCACTTTTGTGAAGGTCCTGGGGGTTGATGACAGTCCGAATGGCAGGGCCTTGTATTGATAATGGTTCCCTGCATAATAGAACCTGAGAAACCTCCGATGGGAGGGACAGATGAGAATGTGGAGGTAAGCCTCCATCAGATCAATAGATGTTAGGATCACCCCCCAATGCCTTCCCAGATTGACTGCAGAGATTGCATTTTGAATCTCTTGTATTCTAAATAAGCATAGAGGTTTTTGAGATCCAGGATCGCTCTCCACCCCACCCCACCCCCACCCCAAGGACTTGGGAACTACAAATAGAATGGAGTAAAACCCGTGCCCCCTCTGATCCTCTGATACCAGCTCAATGGCCTGGATGTCCAGCAAATGCTGGACCGCCGTGTCCATGAGTTTTCTCCTTAAGTGGTTCTTGGAGGCTGGGCAATGGGTAAAGGTCCTCGGAGGAGTGGACAGAAAATCCAGGGTGAGACCGAATCACACTGTTATCTGGACCCAGGAATCGGAAGTGATGGTCTCCCATCATTCTGCAAATAGGGTCAGCTGGCTGCCAATGGGAGGAAGGGTCCAGCAGTCATTTGAATCGATGGTAGGGATGACCTCCTGTGCCACAAAAGGGCCATTTAGATTGAAACTGTTGTTTGTTACCGTCTTGAAATCCCGGTCTATCTGTGGGTTGATGTGATCTGGGCTGGTAGGCACTTTGGAATTAAGAGAATTCCTGGCCTGAGTCTGAGGAACAAAATGGCTGTCTACTTGTGTAGGGAGAAGCCCTCCTATCAGCCCTCCTGGTAAGCGAGGGACACCTTTCTCTTGTCCTTATTCTTGACTACAAAGAGATTTAAGGCCTCTCCAAATAGGGAAGAACCTGTATAGGGGGCAGAGGTCACTTTCCATTTGGTTCTAGCATCTGCTTGCCACTGTTGTAGCCACAGCAGACGATGAGAAGTGATGTTGGAGGCCAGGGCCCTGGAGGAGAATCGGGCTGCGTGAAGGGAGAAGTTGGCCACAAATTCAGTGGCTGCCACCAGTTTATTGACGTCCTGATGCATTCTGATTTCTTCAGGGGGAATCCTAGCCTGTAATTGGCAGAGCCAGAGGAGGGACGTCCTAGTGAAGGAGGTGGCCGCAGCTGCTTTAACTGCCCAGGCATTGGACTGGTGTGTCTTGCGGAAATTTTGTTCCGCCTTTTTGTCCTCTGTCTTAAGGGCCTCTGCTATGTCACCAGATATTGCAGAGGGAGAAACCAAGGATGCCAAAGGTTCGTCCAGAGGGGGAAGTTGTAGGGAGTCAGTGAGGAGAGGACCCATATTGAAAAAAATTTCATCATTACCCCCCAGATTGGGGAAGGATCCTGGCTGTGCCCATTGCCTCTGAACTATGTCCAAAAATAACTTGGGACAAGGAATCTCCTGTTGGAGAATTGTAGGTTCAGAAAAAACCCTGCTGTTAGGCCCCTGAGTGTCTGACGAAGCAGTTGGGATAGTAGGCAGAGGATCAATTTGGGCAGTGGTCCTAGCCTTGTGGAGGGATTTAAACAGACCCGGACGAAACAGACCCGTAAATGGGTGTGGATCAGGTGACAGGTCCTCATCTTCTGAGAACCCCTGTTCTCCCTGAACCTCCTCTTCCATCCCAGATGCCCTGCTTCTGATAGAGTGGGCTGGAAAAGCCTCCCTCTGGTGCCTGGAGGAACCCATGGAGGCTTGGTATTGCACTGACTGCAATGGTTGAGGATCAGATCTTGGGGAAGAATGGCTCCTCCCCCACAGGGTGGAAGCTACCCCATGAGAAATGGCCTGAGCAATAAGGACCTTAACATCCTCTGATAATTCTGGGGCCTCTCTGTCTGCTGAGCACATCCCCACTGCAGTTGGAGTAAAGGTGACCTCATGTGATCCAGTCCTGTCTCTGGTCTGCAATTCTGCAGGACGAGGAAGCATGCAATCAAAAGGAAATCTCTTGAGTTTGGATTTCCTCAGCAGGAGGGATAAATTCCTGCTTTCTCCCTCCCTCTGGTGACCAAGCGCCGGAAACTGCAGGTAAGTCCTGTGCTAATGGCTGCTGAGAGGAGGGACTAACAGGCCTTGGCTGGGGGGAGGGGGAATACCTCTCCTGCTCTGCCTGCTTCTGAGTTCTGGAAAACTGCTCTTTGCCTCCTTTCTTCTGCTCTTGTGGGCTTTCTGGAATAAAGAGCCTTTGCTTTGATCTTGTTAGCAGCCTCTTTACTTGCAGATCTGGCCTTCCTGGGACTCTGCTTGGATCGTTTAGCACTTGTGGGCTCCATGCTGCCTTGGTCAGCCATGCTGCTGTTGCCCCGATTGTTGGGAGGAGAGCTCTCTCAATCCTCCACTCCTGCTGCTCCAAAGGGAATTCAAGGCCTGGAAGCCTTCCCTGAGCTGTGGCAGTGGCGGCCCTACCAGTCTCCTGGATAGCCCATGTAACTCGCCATGCGGCCAAAATGGCCACTGCCAGCCCCCCCAAAATCAGCTGGAGGTCGCAAAATTGAAAGCGGCTGCTCCGGAGTGACCCAGTTAAGCCAGGGATCGAAACTATGCGCTGGGGGCGATCGTGACTTTAGCGCCCCCCCGGGGATGGGGGATCATTGGGGGCTCCCCCTTGACTGCCTGAGCTGTGAGGCCTTCAATTGGTAGTTCAGGGGGCTGCAGAAAAATTGGAGCAGGCAAAATTTGCAATTGCTGCCTGTTTACAATGTTTTGGATGCTTTAAGGGCTTTTTTGCAAACCTTTGGGAGAATTCATTTTAAACTGCTGCTTTCTGCTGAAATGTTGGAGCCAACCTTTGCCATGTCTCTATAGGGCCAAGTCTTAGCTGTGACTGGGGCTAGGGGGCTTCCTGCCCTGACAGAAAGAGGCGTGACAAAGATTGATGACTCAGTCTCTGGGCAGAAAGGCAGATTCAATCCATTTGTGTGGATTATCCCAAAGGCGTGCTGGAGAAAACAGGAGTCATCTACAACATACAGTGTAATAACTGCAACAACCACTACGTAGGACAAACAGGTTATCCGAGTTAGAAAAATGGCAGAAACTATGGGATAGAAATTATAAATTAACGATGTCAACTGCATACTAAGAAAATATTTATAAAATGTTTTATAGATGGCATTTTCCACCCTCCAGGTTAGCAAAGATGTTTAAGGATGTGTCTGCAAAATGTTGGAAAGGGGCGTTGGTACTTACCTGACATGCCCTTTCTCTGTGAGCTGTGAAGAGCATCCATTGATTGGGAGATGCTTCTGTCTCTCATCTGATAGGCTGGGCTTAATTGTGAGGATACTCCTCCTCTTCCACAGGACTCCTCCTTAGCGTCCCCAGTTTTGGCGAAGTCAAAGTGATGAAAACTTTCTTCTCCTTCACCCTCTCTAACGTTTGGCTGGAATAGTACCCCACCAGATGGAATATGGATGGGGATAGATGCTCTTCACAGCTCAAAGAGAAAGGGTGTGTCCGGCAAGTACCAACGCCCCTTCTCCAGATGAGCTGTTCAGAGCATCCATTGATTGGGACATACCAAAGCTTGGCATGTCCTACGGGAGGGTCTCCATCTGGTTTGGATTACCCTCTTGGTCCCTGTGGACCCTTTGCAAAACTCTCCTACCAAAAGAAAACCAAATTTATTTTTGGGGTGAACGTTGGATCTGGACAAAGAACCACTCTGTTGGAATGAAAGATACAGAAGACCTGTCTAACTGATAAGGTGGCTAGTTCCGAAATTCATCTAGCTGATGTTATTGCTACTAAGAAAACCACCTTGTACGTTAGAAAATGGAGACTTGTGGTTGTCAGGGGCTCAAAAGGGGGCTTCATGAGTGTGGTAAGAACCTTGTTGAGGTCCCACGTGGGATAACGGTGCACCACTGGTGGCTGTAAATTTGTGGCACCACAGATGAAGCTGTATATACGTGGTTGATGAGCAAAGGACCACAGGTCTCCCCAGGTGATAACCGAAGCTATGGCTGCCACCTGTCTTCACAAGGTGTTTGGTGATAGACCCTTGTCCAGGCCCTCTTGTAAGAACTCCAACACTTGTGCCACTGATGAAGAGGTGGGGTCTATTCGAGATTTAACACACCATCTACAGAAAATAGTCCATGTGGCATTGTACTGTATATGCGATTTGTTGAAGGGCACCTGGCTGCTTGGATGGTAGAGGTGACTTTGTTCAAAAATATCTTGCTTTTCAGATGTCTCCACTCAATCTCCATATGGCTAGGTGGAGCCATTGGGGGTTCGGATGCTGAATTGGACCCTGGGTGAGCAAGACTTTGTCCGGCAGGATCCTCCATGGTTCTGCTGACAGATCCCTGAGATCTGCAAACCATGTCCGTCTGGGCCAGTATGGTGCCACCAATAGCAATTCTGCTCTCTCTTCCAGAAGTTTTTAGACCACTTTGGGAATCACCGGAAGTAGAGGAAATGCATAAAGTAGACCTGGGGGCCTACGGAAGCGGAGAGCATTGATGTTTTCCACTCCCTGAGACGGATATATGGAAATGAATCTCAGGAGTTGGGAGTTGAGAAGAGAGGTGCACAAGTCTATGACTGGTTGACCGAATCTCAGGGCCTCTTCCTGAAACACTCAGATGCAGGCGCCACTCTCCCTGATCGACTGTGGCCCTGCTCAACCAGTCTGCCTGCGTGTTTGACAGACCCGATATGTGCTCTGCCCTGATGGAGAGCAGGTTGTTTTCTGCCCAAAGTCAGTCTCTCTGCTTCCCTCATGAGTTGTCTTGAATATGTGCCCCCGTCTGTTTATGTGGGCCTTTGTTGTAACAGTATCGGTCAAGGTAAGAATGTGCTGGTTCCAAATCTGTGGAATGAAGCTGTGAAGAGCCAGATGGACTGCTCTGAGCTCCAGCCAATTTATGTTGCACGATTGTTCTGTTGAGAACCAATGACCTTGAGCTGTGCGGGACAGGCGGTGTGCTCCCCATCCAAATAGGCTGGCATCTGTTGTGATGGAAAGTCTGTGGTGGTCCCTGAAAAGGCAACCCTTGTTGATGACTGACCTGGTCCACCAGTGAAGGGATATCAGGACCTTCAATGGTATGGTGACCTGGGACTTGGAGTTGCTTCTTCCTGACCACTGGTACGGAAGCAGGAACCTTTGTAGGGTTCTGGCGTGAAGCCGAGCCCAGAAAACAGTAGAGATGCATGAGATCATTTTCCCCAATAATTTAGATAAGGTAGCCAGGGGTACCCATTTGAGTGTACTGATCTCTTAAGCTAATTGTCGGATGCTTTCTTGCCTATCTGGAGAAAGGAAAACCTTTCTGACTGTTGCCCTAGCCTAAATCCCGAGGGTCTCTGGAATCTAGGGGAATATGGTCCCTGGCAGCAGGGGCGAAAGGAACCGCTCCGAAAGGACTGGGTGTTTCTGTTATCTGATTTGCGAAAAAGAGAGGGGAGGATCTTTTTCTTGTTTCTGGTTTCTATCAGCGGATCAAGGGCAGTGCCAAACAATTTGTCTCCTGTAATGGGAGATGAGGCCAGCTTCCACTTGTGCTTAGTGTCAGCTTGCCAGTGTCTCAGCCATAGTAATCGCCTTGCTGTAACCTGGGATGCTTTGGCTCTGGATGAAAATTTAACCGCATTAAATGTTGCATCCGCAGAGAATTCTGCTGTGGCTATGAGTTTAGCAATGTACTGATGTGCCCTGTTATTAGCAGGTGGTATAGTCTCCTTCAGGTGGCAGAGCTACCTAAGAGAGGATCTGGTAAAAAAAGATGCGGCCTTGGTCGCTCTTATGGCCCACACATCTGTCTGATGTGCTCTATGAAGAGCTAACTCAGCTCTCTTATCCTCTGGTTTAAGTGCCTCCTCTGCTTCGCTGGGAATAGTTGGAGGACGCTAACGCTACTACAGGATCGTCAACCTCTGGTGTGTTCAGGGAGTTAAGAGAATTCCAATGCCAGATTGTAAAACTTCCTGTCATAGCTCGTGGGGGCAGGGTACACCACTGTAGAGGCCCATTGTTTTTGTACCAGGTCAGAGAACAGGTGGGGGACTGGAATTACGTCCACCTCGGCCACTGGTTGGTAAAAAATTAAATCTTCTGACTCCTCCTGTAAGACAGCTGGTTGGGCAGAGGGGGTC
Organism: Pseudonaja textilis; assembly: GCF_900518735.1. The sequence continues at coordinate 339,213 of NW_020769551.1, forward strand.
GATTTGTTCAAGAGTGTGGTGTTTTTAGCCTTGAACAAGAGAGATTTAAATAATTGAGGACAGAACAGACCCGTAAATGTTGGTTGATTGGGGGTGAGCCCCTCATCATCTGACATGCCCCTTTCTAGGGGATCCACCTCTGACAGGGCTGGGTAACTGTCGTGTGCTGACCCTGACTCAACCTGTTCCATTTGGTCAATTTGGCCTTCCTCATCTTGTAAGCCCTGGAGAGGTATGCCTGGGATCATAGAAATCTCCTCTTGGAGTGGTACCTGAGGATAATGTTGCCCTGTCCTGCTTAGCGACCAAACTGATTGAGAATCACAATCAGAAGCTGCAGCTTGCTGCCTGGCCAGAACAGTCTGCTGCACCCCCGCTGCAATACCTTGACGTATTGCCAGTTTCATCCAAGCTCTCATCCTTGTGGGGATCTCCTCCAGGAGGGTCTCCTCTTGACGAAGTCCATCCACTGTTGGGGTAAATGTGGCCTCGGGGGCCCTTTGTGCAACTGGTACTACCATTGAGGAGCTAGGTTGGACTTGTATAGCCGCACTGCGCCTGGATGACATAGACAGATCCTGGGGAGGTGGCGGAGGAGAACTTGGGGCCTGGGTAAGCCTAGTGGGAGATGAAGTCTGAGAGTTTTTTTCAGCCTCCCGCATGCAATTCATGTGCTTTTCCAGCGCCTTCTGGCGCCTTTTGGCATCTTTCTCTGCAGCCTTGGAAGTTCCCTTGGACTGTTTTGACTTACTCTGGGATTTTGACATGGCTCTTGAGGTTGATGCTCTAGAGCTACTACCGCTTGCCATTGTGACTGTGGAATTACAGTATTACTGCTAATGAGGATGCAATGTTGGACGGTTGGCATGCCCCGGGGCCTGTTCCAGGGATGGACAGGGAACCCTTAAAATACAATCACTTCACCTCTTTGTATATATTTTGTATAATAATAATTATAATAATATTAATATTATCATTATTATTATATTTTTATATTTGACCACTAACAATACAGTAAAGTAATTATAATTAGTATCAATTTTGCCAGATTAGCCAAATTAGAGAACACCTAACAGGCCAATAAAGGAAGAAATTCCTAGTGAATTTGCTGGCCTGCAACAGCTGCCCTGCACAGGTGGACTCAGGTCTTGGTGTTCGCTGTTGTGCTGCTGGATTAAATGCTGTGAGGGCTAAGCCAACAACTGCATCCATGAAAGGCCATGAAGAAAGGCGGGAAAAACAGAGTTTAAGTTTCCCTGGGTTCCTGAAAGGAGAACCTTGCTTGGGGAAAAATGCCTCTCACAAGTCTGTAGAGCACCACCATGCAGTTTATGAAGACTGCAATGGCGCTGGCCGTTAACTTTTTGGCACGCAAAATCCAGCCCAACAGCAATTCTATGCCTTGTGGAGAAGTCACCTCAAACGGCTTCCCCTGACTAAGAGAAAAGGGGAGGAGGAATAAAACAGGCGCTGATCCCCCCCACCCCCATCGGTGTTCTCTGCAGGGAGAAAAAAGCCTCAGGTCATTTAAATCAAGCCGCGCTCATTGATCACAATGGCACAGTTAGCACAGAGTCGCAAGGGCTATTTCTTCTGGGCTGGAAGTAACACAGCTTGGAGGCCGCTGCCTCTGACCACCCTGGGGGCGTCGAGAGCGCTCCCCAATGTTATGGCGAGCTCTGACAGCCAGATGGAATTGAATGTTGTCAGGAGCTCCATGGCTCCCTGGTGACATGCGGAGCCTTTAAAAGAGAAATTTGAGATCAAACCTGAGGTTTTTGGTAGTGTTTGCTGCTATTCTGGCCAAGGAAAGGAAAAAGCTGCCTATTCCTACAAAGGCTGAGCAAAAACTGGGGATGCTAAGGAGGAGTTCCATGGAGGAGGAGGAGCATCCTCACAATTAAGCCCAGCCTATCAGACGAGAGACAGAAGCATCTTCAAATCAATGGATGCTCTGAACAGCTCATCTGGAGAATGCCATCAGACACCTGGTTTATATTATCATATGTGGTGGACATGCCCAAAAGCAAAAAAAATACTGAACAAAAATACATAAATGGCTGGAAAAAATGGTAAAACAACACATTGATTTGAAACCAGAAATATTTTTGCTGGGCATTTTACCAAATAAGTATAATAAAGGGAATGCATACTTGATTTTAAATGCATTGACTGCAGCTAGAATTGTATTTATACAACAATGGAAAAGTGAAGAGATCCCAACAAATGAAAATGTGATTTAAAAAATATTAGAATATGCAGAAATGGATAGGCTAACACTTACAATTAAGGAAAAGAAAGAAACTGAATACTTTTTGACCTGGGATTTATTTTATCAATTGTTAGCTAATAAAAACAGGAGTTAGAAACAGGGAAATATAGGGAAAGGATCAATAATATCAGGGAGGTATGTTAAAATAATTAAGTAAACATTATTATTATTATAGAATCAACACAAATGCAATGAACACTTGTAAATATTTTGATTACTATTTCCTAAAACTATGTGTACCCAGACAACACACTGTTTTAATTGAAAATAGAATTTTTATATGTTATAAAATAAAAAACTTGATGAAAAAAAAACCATCCTAAGTAAACCAAAAGACCCAGCAGCCCCAGGAACACAGAATAATAGAATTGGAAGGGACCTTGGAAGTCTTCTAGTCCAACCCCCTGCTTGAGAAAGAGACCCTACACCAGTGATGGTGAACTTTTTTGGCACGCTGTGCCCAAAATGCATATCCAAAATGCAATGTGCATGCACGTCCCACACAAGCGCCCTACACACCGTGCATGTGCCCTGCCCCACCATGTATGCGGCCTGCCCCACCAGGCATGCGCAGCGGAGACCCGAAGACCAGCTGGTCGGCGGGAGGCACACGTGCACGTGTGGTGGAGCTGAGCTGGGGCAATGGCGCATGTGCCCACAGAGAGGGCTCCGCGTGCCAACTGTGGCACGTGTGCCATAGGTTCGCCACCACAGCCCTATACCATTTCAGTTAAGTGGTTGTCCAGTGTCTATTTGAAAGCCTGTAGTGATATCGCACCCACAGTTTCTAAAGGCAAGCTGTTCCATTGGTTGATTGCTCTCATCATTAGGAAATGACTTCGTTCTAGATTGCTTCTCTCCTTGGATAGTTTCCATTGTTTTTTGTCTTGCCTGTTGGTGCTTTGGAAAATAGTTTGACCCTCTCATCTTTGTAGGAGCCCCTCGAATATTGGAACACTGCTATCATGTGTCCCCTAGTCCTTCTTTTCATTAGACTAGACATACCCAACTCCTGTAACCATTCTTCGTATGTTTTAGCCTCCAGTCCCCTAATCAGAGGTGGTATCCAACTGGTGTAATAACTGGGAGATGGACAGGTCAGAATTCTATCTCAGATTTCAAAATATAGAGGAAGAAAAAGGACAAAACCTAGCTGCGATAATGATAGAAATTCTGGCTGAAGCCTTGGAAATAACAGAGGAAAAGATGATGGATGGAGTAGATGAGGTATACCGGGTCCTTACAAGATATGCGATGAGAAACAACTTACCAAGAGAAGTTCACATCAGATTTACAAAAAAATCCATTAAAAGACAAATATTACAAGTGGCAAGAGAGAAGACGTTGAAATATAAAGGCAAGGAGATTGTGGTTTTAAAACAAATACCTAGAAGAGTGAGAGAGATGAGAAGAGAATATCGATTCCTGACTAAAATGTTATTGAAAAAGGAGGTGAATTACAGATGGTTGATTCCAGAAGGACTAATGTTTAAATGGCAAGAACAGAGACACAGAATTGATTCAATTGAGAAAGCAGAACTTTTCTACACAGAATTTTTTTGGAAGGAGAGAGGAAGAGGCAGAGAAAGAGGTCTCATCAATTGAATTCCAAGAGGACCAAATGGGGACTGAAAAAGAGGAAGGCGCAGTAGGTGGACAGGTGGAGATCAAAGAACAACGTGAACCAAGATCTACGAGAGCTGCCAAACCTAATTACAAGATATAACCATGGAAGAGAAAAAACTGATTACAATGAATATAAATGGACTTAATTCAGCTGTTAAAAGAAGGAAAATGTTTCGCAAATTAGAGAAATTAAAATTTGATATAATTTGCTTACAAGAAGTACATATCAAAAAACAATATGAACAATTGTTAGTACAGCCAGAATTAGGGAAAATATTTACTTCTTTGACTCAATGTAAGAAAAGAGGAGTGGTTTTATACATTAAAGAGGCTATCCCAGCAAAATTGATTTATACTGATGAAGATGGAAGAGTATTAATGGTGAAAATAATGGATAATAATATGAAAACACTCCTGATTGCAATTTATGCTCCGAATGATAAACAAGAAGAATTCTACAAAAAATTACACATGAAAATAGTTGGACTGGTCTATGTCAATATAGTTATGGGGCGTTGGTTCTTACCTGATACGCTTCTTCTCATAGAGCTGCGTAGAGCATCCAGAATGGGAGGTGCTCCAGTCTCGGCTCTCACAGGCTGAGCTTGAATTGAGGAACGCTCCTCCCCGTCACGTGGTCCCTCGTAGCGTTCCCCAGTTTTGCGAAGACGAGAAGGAAAGGCCTTATTCTCATCCTAACTAATAGCTAATCTAATGGCCGAAACAAGATTCCCCACCAGACGGACTAATGGCTGGATGCTCTACGCAGCTCTACGAGAAGAAGCGTATCAGGTAAGAACCAACGCCCCTTCTCCATAGAGCTGCTACGAGCATCCAGAATGGGACATACCAAAGCTTGGCGAGTCCTACGGGCGGGATCCCGTCTGGTTCGGAATCTCCTCTGGAACCTCAAGGACCCGTTGAAGGACCCGCCTGCCAAAAGAGGCCTCAGCCGAGGTGAACACATCGATTTTGTAATGCCTGATAAAAGGGGACGGGGATGCCCAGGTGGCAGCCCGGCAGATATCAGTTATTGAAGCTTGTGTGGCCCATGCGGCAGAGGTGGCCGCGCTTCTGGTGGAGTGCGCGGTTACACCGGGGGGAACAGGTAGGGCCTGTGCCTGGTATGCCTTAGAGATGGCGGCTCTAATCCAGCGGCCCACAGTGGTAGGTGTCACTTTGTGGCCGAGCGATTTGGGTTGGAAGGACAGAAACAATGCCTCTGACTTCCGGAATGGCTGGGTGCGCCTGATGTAGATCCTTAGGGCGCGCCGCACATCAAGGGTGTGCCACTGTCTCTCCCTCTCCCAAGAGGGTATGGGGCAGAAGTTCGGGAGGATGAGCTCCTGAGCTCTGTGAAAGGCTGAGTTAATTTTGGGTAGGAAAGTGGGGTCAGGTCGGAGAACGACCCTATCCGAATGAAACACACATAAGTCCTTTCCGATGGAGAGGGCTGCTATCTCCAAAATCCGGTGAGCGGATGTGATAGACACAAGAAAAACAGTTTTGAGTGTCAGGAACTGGAGGGAGGCCTCCCTGATGGGTTCGAAGGGAGGCTTGGTAAGAGAGACAAGGACCTTATTGAGGTCCCAGGTGGGATAACGGTGTATAATTGGGGGGCGCAGGTTGGAAGCTCCCTTGAGGAAAGCCTGGATAAGGGGGTGCTGAGAAAGGGAACCCCCACTACCGCTGGGAACAACGGTTGCCAGGGCCGCGACCTGCCGTCGTAGGGTGTTAGTGGATAGACCTTTATTGAGGCCCTCTTGAAGAAATTCCAGGACCTGAGCGATGGAGGGAGAGAGGGGATTGATCTGGAGTTTGTGAGACCAACTGCGAAAGGCGACCCACGTGGCGTTGTATATCCGCGTGGTCGAGGGCCGTCTGGCTGCCAGGATGGTGTCTATGACTTGGTTGGAGAACTTCTCACTCCTTAAGCGGTCCTGCTCAACCTCCAGACGGCTAATTGGAGCCATTGGGGTTTCGGATGTGTAAGAGGGCCCTGGGACAGGGAAATCTTGTCGGGTGGGATCCTCCAGGGGGGGACCACCGAGAGGTTGCGGAGGTCCGCGAACCAGGGGCGTCTGGGCCAATAAGGGGCCACCAGAAGAATTTCCGCTTGCTCCAGGATTAGTTTGTTGATGACTCTGGGGATAAGGGTCGGGGGGGAAGGCATAGAGAAGCCCTGGGGGCCAAGGGCAACACAGGGCATTGTGGTTCTCCGCCCCGTGGGAGGGGTACCTGGAGAAGAACCTTGGTAGTTGGGCGTTGAGGGGGGATGCAAAGAGGTCCACCTTGGGAAGGCCGAAGATTGAGGCTGCCTCCCTGAATAGGGATGGGTGAAGACGCCATTCTGCTTGGTCTAGGGTGGCTCTGCTGAGCCAATCTGCATGGATGTTTGAAGCCCCGGAAATATGGTCTGCCTTGATGGATGACAGGTTTGCTTCCGCCCATCGGCACAGGCGTTCGGCTTCTCTCATGAGCCGTATCGATTGGGTGCCCCCTTGCCTGTTGATATGGGCTTTTGCCGTGACGTTGTCTGTAAGGACCAGGATGTGGCACCCGCGTACCTGAGGTAGGAAACTGCGAAGCGCCAGGTAAACAGCGTGGAGCTCCAGCCAATTTATGCTGCAGAGTCGTTCTGTTGGCGACCATCTGCCCTGGGACGAGAGAGAGAGGACATGAGCTCCCCATCCGAAGAGGCTCGCGTCTGTGGTGAGGGTCAGCCGGTTGGGCTCCTTGAAGTAGTGGCCCTTGTTGATGGCCGGTCTGGTCCACCAAAGGAGGGACGTGAGGACTCTTGGAGGGACTCTGACCAGGAGTCTTGCGTTGCTCCTTCCTGATCGCTGGTATGGAAGCAGGAACCATTGAAGGGACCTGGTGTGGAAACGGGCCCAAGGGACAACAGAGATACATGAAACCAGCTTGCCCAACAATTTTGACAAGTCTAACAGAGACACTTTTTTTGCCCGCCTGATGAGATTGATGGATTGTTGAATGCTAAGGAGCCTATCCGGGGACAGGAAAACTAGCTCCTGAACCGTGTCAATCACCGCCCCCAGATGGGTTAGTCGGGTAGAGGGGGAAAGGTGACTTTTTTTCCAATTTATCAGGAACCCATGATCCTGAAGGGCAGTAAGGGTGAGTCTGGTGTCTGTTTGAGCCTGATCTTTTGAGGAGGACAGGATGAGGATGTCATCCAGGTAACAGTGGAGACGGACCGGGAGGGATCTAAGGACCTTGGTGAAAACCCTAGGAGCGGAGGACAGACCAAAGGGAAGTGCGACATACTGGAAGTGTTGTTTATTATAAGAGAAGCGTAGAAACTTGTAGTGGGAGGGCCGAATCGCAATGTGCGAGTATGCTTCTGATAGGTCAATTGAGGTGAGCCAGTCCCCTCGTCGGGTTCCCAGGAGTATTGATTGTAAGGTGTGCATTTTGAATTTACGGGGGGCTAGGAAACGATTCAGCCTTTTTAAGTCTAGGATAGCCCTCCAACCCCCCGAGTGTTTGGGCACTACAAACAGATGGGAATAGAAACCTCGTCCCCGTTGAGCGGCGGGGACGGGTTGGATAGCTTTTATATCGAGGAGATGACTGATGGCGGCGTCCATGAGGGCCCGCTTAGCAGGGTTTTTGGAAAGGGGGGAGGACATGAAGAAATCAGGAGGGGGGGACTGGAACTCAAGGGCAAGGCCGAAACGGACCGTGTCCCGGACCCATGCATCAGTAGTGGAAGCCTCCCATCGGTTGGCGAAGTACTTGAGGCGGCCACCAATGGGGGGGGAGGGTTAAGTTATCTGGAGCGGCGGAAGGGCCTGCTCCCGGATCCCCGGAAGGGCCTTTTATAGGAACCACCCCTTTCGGACCTCTCAGTTGATTCAGCCCGATCTTGCGATGGAGGGGGTCTGTAGGAGGGAGATCGAAGGTATCTGGGGGGAAAGGAGGCCTGGAAGGAAGAACGAAAGGAACCTCGTCGAAAGGAGGGAGGAGCTCTGGAGTCGGACCTCCGAAAAAGAGAGGGGAGGTATTTGCGCTTGTTGCGGCTCTCCACCAGTAAGGGGTCAAGGACCGGACCGAACAATTTACCTCCCGAAATGGGAGCGGATGCCAATTTCACCTTGTTTTTAATGTCCGCTTGCCAGTGACGGAGCCAAAGCAAGCGGCGAGCTGTGACCTGGGAGGATATGGCCCTGGTGGAAAATTTCACGGCCTGATAAGTAGCGTCGGCCGAGAACTCGGCCGCGGCCGTGAGCTTTGCGATGTCCTGATGCGCCCTGAGATTGGACGCGGGGACATGTTGCTTAAGCTGGCGGAGCCACCTAATTGAGGATCTGGTAAAGAAAGATGTGGCCGTGGCCAATCTAATGGCCCAGGCGTCGGATTGGTGGGCTCGGTGCAGGGCTAGCTCGGCTCGTTTGTCCTCTGGTTTCAGAGCCTCTAAGGCATCGCTAGGGGTCGAGGAAGAAGCCAGACCCGCAATGGGTTCGTCAACAGAGAGGGGTTCTAGCAGGAGGGAGAAATCAGGGTCAAGGTTGAAGAAGCGTTTGTCCTGACTGGAAGGGGCAGGAGGCGCTCCCGTAGAAGCCAGTTGTCTGGAAACCAGATCAGAAAAAATAGGTGGGACCAGGATGACATCAGTCTCTACCACTGGCTGGCTAAAGATGGAGTCGTGGGGACCCCCCGAGGCTACAGGCTCAGGAGGGGGGTGAGAGATCAGGCCTGAAATGTTTTTGGCCTTGAAAAGGATAGACCTAAACAGGTGCGGTTTAAACAACCCCACGAAGGTGGGCTGGTCCGGGGTGAGGAAAAACCTGAATCGGCCAAGAGCTAAGAGAAACACAGCCTGACTGTCTTGAGGCTGAGCTAAAAACTGGGGAACGCTACGAGGGACCATGTGACGGTGAGGAGCGTTCCTCAATTCAAGCTCAGCCTGTGAGAGCCAAGACTGGAGCACCTCCCATTCTGGATGCTCGTAGCAGCTCTATGGAGAAGATGGGAGATTTTAATGGAATTGTAGACAATAAACTGGACTATACAGCAACAACAACAAAGCAAAACAGAAAGACTCTCCCGAAATCCTTTTTTAAAATGACAGATGAATTAAATTTAAAAGATATATGGAAAAAAAGAAATGTTAAAACCAAGCAATATACTTTTTATTCAAATAGACATTTATCATGGTCCAGATTAGATATAATATGGATCTCAACAGGACTAATATCTAACGTTCAAGAAACAAACGTTGAAACAAGTACCTGGGCAGACCATAATCCAATGACAATTAAATGGAAAGGACAAAAAAGATCGAGATGGACGTTAAATAATACTATTTTAAAAGAAAAAGATTTTACACAATGGATGGAGAAAGAATTGGCCTTTTTCTTTAGAGAAAATAAAAAAGAAGATACTTCAATTCAGAATGTCTGGGACACAATGAAGGCATATGCTAGAGGTTTGATAATAGATTACATAAGAAAAAAGAATATCAGGAAAAGGCAAGCCACTAAAGTTTTAGAAGATGAGTATAAAAGACTTGAAAAAGAACTACAGAAAATGCCACAGAAAAAAGATATTAAACTAAAAATGGACATAATCAAACATAAAATGGGCCAAATAGAGAAAGAAGAATTGGCACAGAAAATTAGAAGTGCTAAACAGAACTATTTTGAAGATGCAAATAAACCAGGTAGATGGTTAGCATACAAATTGAGAAAGGAGAACGAATCAAGGAAAATACTGCAGTTAATAGATGACCAAGGCCAAGTTTGTTATGGCAATAAAGAGAAAAAGGAAATTATTCGAGACTTCTATGGGCAACTATACAAGCAAGAGAATATTGATGAGGAAAGAGTCAAACAATACTTAAAGAATGCTAATTTACCTAAGATACCTAAAGAGACTGAAAAAATGTTAGAAAGTAATATAACAATGATGGAATTAACTGAAGCGCTTAAGAAGCAAAATAATGGAAAGGCACCAGGCCCAGATGGGCTTCCAGCAGAATTTTATAAAACATTACAAGAATCATTGAGCATTCCACTGCTAGAAGTCATGAATGAAGCTATGTTAAAGAAGATGATACATAAAACATGGTCAGAAGCTTATATTACACTTATTCCAAAAGAAGAGGCTGATCCATTGCAAATTAAGAATTATAGACCTATTTCTTTACTAAACGCAGATTATAAAATCTTTGCTTCAATTTTGGCAGAAAGACTTAAAAATACTTAAATAACTTTATTCATCCAGATCAAAATGGATTTCTGCCAAAGAGTCAAATCAAAGACAATATGAGAGTAATCCTGGACACTTTGGAATATTATGAGGCACATCCCGAAAAGCAAATGGCTTTGATATTTTTAGATGCCCCAAAGGCATTTGATAACATGAATTGGAGATTTATGTTACTATTATTGGAACAGATGGGTTTTTCCAGAAAATTAATCCAAGCAATAGAAGCCATATACCATAAGCAAACGGCAAAGGTAATGATAGAGGGAGAATTCACAGATTTTAATAATATAAGAAAAGGCACAAGACAAGGATGCCCCCTATCACCATTGCTATTTGTATTGACTTTGGAAGTGTTGAATAGAAATATTAGAGATGATAAAAGCATAAAAGGAATGAAAATTAAAAAGGAAGAATTTAAATTGTAAGCCTTAGCAGGTGACCTGGCCTTTATTTTGGAAGACCCTTTAGAAACAGCTCCAAAATTATTGGAAAAGATAGGGACATATGGTGAGGTGGCTGGTCTGAAAATAAATAAAGATAAAACAAAGATCTTGACAAAGAATATGTTACTAAGACAAAGAGAAGAACTGGCAGACCTATTGAAAATTCAAGTCACCAACAAGGTCAAGTATTTGGGGATATATTTGACACCAAGATGTAGTACATTAAACGAGAACAATTATATTAAACTTAAACAACAGATAGCATTAGACTTGAAGAAATGGGAAAATCTACAACTATCACTAATAGGGAGAATCTCAACAATCAAGATGAATATCCTACCCAGAATCTTATACTTGTTTCAAACAATACCAATCAGGCTTGGAAAAGACTATTTTGAAGAGTTAAATAAAATTGTGTTGAAGTATATATGGCAAGGTAAGAAAGCGAGAATAAAGTTAAATCTTTTACAAGATGCCAGAATTAGAGGTGGTTTTGGTTTGCCTGATTGGGAGCTGTATTATCAAGCTGCAAATTTGATGTGGGCCAAGGAATGGATAACACTAAGAAAGACTAGATTGTTGACATTAGAAGATCATGATTTGTTGTTGGGCTGGCATGCCTTTCTATGGTATAAGGGAACTAAAACGCGGGGCTATTTTAGAAGACATTATATACGGGAGTCTTTGTGGTTAAATTGGGAGAAGATCAAGACAATGTTATTTGAAAATTCCAGTTTGGTTATCGACCATTGAAGCATTTTCCTATCCTATAATTTATAAGAAGGAACAAACAGTTAGATATGGGGAAATACTGGATGAAAAGGCTGAACTTAAATCAATGCAAAACTTAGAAGAACAAGGTATAAAGATGAATTGGTTTTCATATGTGCAAATACATTCAAGGTATGATGAAGATTTTAAAACAGAGGGATTTTATGATAAATTGACTGATTTAGATAAGATTTTGACAGGTACTGATGAAAAGGTGATTAAAAAATTATATGGTTATTTTTTGGAAATTAAATTAGAGGAAGAACAAGTCAAAGAAACTATGATTGCTTGGGGGAAGAATTTTGGATATGGGATTGATTTAGAGAAATGGCAAAAATTGTGGTCTCAAAATTATAAAATGACTATGTCAACAGCTTATAAAGAAAATTTGTATAAGATGTTTTACAGGTGGCACCTTCCCCCAACAAGAATAGCAAGAATGTTCAAGAATAAATCTGAAAAATGCTGGAAATGTCATCAGATACCTGGCTCATATTGCCCCTAAATCATTCTTGTTGCTCTTCTCTGCACTCTTTCCACAGTCTCAACATCTTTTTTACATTGTGGTGACCAGAACTGGATGCAGTATTCCAAGTGTGATCTTACTAAGGCTTTGTAAAACAGTACTACAACTTCATGTGATCTTGATTTCTAGAATTTCTAGAAGCCTGGCACTCTGACAAATTAGCCAAGAATAGGATAGGATAGAATTGAATTCTTTATTGGCCAAGTGTGATTGGACACACAAGGAATTTGTCTTGGTACAAATGCTTTCAGTGTACATAAAAGAAAAAATACATTTGTCAAGAGTCAAGAATCATCAGGTACAACACTTAATATTGTGGGGTAATTCTGGGTTGTGTCAGATCTGGAATTACAACGGACTTTACCAATTTGATGCTTTCCTAAATAAAAGAAATTGTTTTGGAAGATGGACTTTGCTTTTTTCTTTTTAAATGGATTTCATTACTTGGAAACCTGAAATTATTCTGCATCTCACAAAAACCCATAATCTCGGACAGGGGTTGTGATTCAGGGTCCTGAGCCCTGGCTGTTTACCTGGAGCATTGGGTAACAGTAAAGACTCAGGGAAGATGGCAGAAGGATGAGATCCAGGGGTACCGGAATGTGAGTGCAAACTCTGTGGGGGGCCTTGTGTTAAGTTGCTGGTCAAGCAGGTCAACAGATTTCCCAGGAGACCATCAGAGTAATGGCGGTCGTGGAGGATATTGCATGCCAGCTAGGGGCCTGCCCAAAATCCCCAAGTGAAAGGTCTGGAAGCACAACTATCCAGCGGATGGAAAGAGACCTGCTTGGCCAAGCAACCCTTCCTGACCCGCTCATCGATCGGCCGTTAACTGCAGCCAGGGAGTCTTGAGCCACGATCTTAGAGAGGAGAGCAACTGTACCCAAAGGACCTATGGGAGACCACAATGAGCCGTCTGAATGGCAGTACCAAACAGCAATGTGTAGCCAAACCTTCAAGGATCTACCTGACCAGCTGGAACAGCTCGTCATTGGACGTGAAGGCAGAGGCTGGCAAAGGAGGCAAATGCCCACCCAGAGAGATCATGAAACATGAGCTTCCAGCCCATCAACTTTCGGTTTAACCAAGTTGTTGGGAGAATCATCTCCTCCCAGAAAAGGGCAATCTACCACTGTGGGAGATCTTCCACCATTATACCGTTCGCCCCCGAGAGTGGAACGGAGAGGGGTGAGTAGAAGGGGGAGTCCACAAAGAATCCATCAAGGAACAAGCCCTCCCCCTCTTCGTCTATGTCCAGCTGACCAAATCCCCCTGCAATGGGCATTTTATCCGGGCAGAGGATGGGTTTGAGAACAAGCTCAAATGAGGCAAGCCCAAGCTGCAGCCCCACCTCCCCCACCACAACCAGCTCCGCATGTGAACATCCCAACACCTTTTAAAACACTAAACTTTGACTCCAGCAATTCTGACTATGCAGTTACAAACTTATATACATAGCTCCCACCTGCAAGCCACGAGGAGGATCATGGTAATCTCCTCCTGAGTAGACCTCACTTTTCCCTGATCCTCTCTTCTCTGCGTGCCCTAGGATGGATAGGGGATGGGCCTGGATCCTCTTCTGATTGCTCAGCTGGCCTCTGCCCTTCCCCAGCCTCCTCCACCACCTCTGGAGCCACACTCCCACTCCCTGTTGGCTGTTCCTCCTCTTCCTCAGTGTCAGTCTCCACCAGGGGCATGACATAACCATAGGTAAGCACTGGGAAATAATCTGGTTCATCGTAGTCCCAAAGATGACCCAATCAGTAATCCTGGGTCTTGCTTGGCTAGACAAATGATGCTCAATTATAAGATGGGAGGGTGGCTATAGGAGAATCAAATTAGCACTAGGTCCTGAGCCATCTCCTGAACAAGGTAACAGCCAAATTGTCACCCCGGAACTACAGGGAAGCCAGGAGGACAGAACAGTATCACTGGCTGATCAACCCCAAGGGATTCTCAAAATCCCAATCCAGTACCGTGATCTGGTTCAAGTCTTCAGTGAGGAGGAATGCAATGTGCTAACCCCCCCCCCCCCAATCGCAACACTGACTGTGCAATAAAGTTTATAGAGGGGGCGAAATTACCAAAACCAAAAATGTACTCCATGACACCTAAGGAAATGAAAGAGCTACAGAACTATATAGACACAAACCTAGCCAGAGGTTTCATTCAACCTGAAAAATCCAGAGTGGCTGCCCCCGTACTATTTAAAGAAAAAAAAGATGGGGGGGTTGTTACGCTTGTCGACTTTAAAGCTTTAAATTGTGTGAGTATTCACAACACATACCCCCTACCACTCATGAAAGACATGTTAGGACACTTAGCAAAAGGGAAAGTGTTTACCAAATTAGATCTCTGTGAAGCGTATTACAGAATCCACATCAGAGAAGGCGATGAGTAGAAGACTGCTTTCAACAGCCCCTTAGGCAGTTTTTAGTTCAGAGTAATGCCATTTGGACTACAAGGAGCCCCAGAGGTCTTCATGCAGCTCATAAATGAAGTCTTACATCAATATCTGTATAAATGGATCCTGGTTTATTTGGTGACATTCTTATTTACAATGAAACTTTAGAAGAACACATCAAGTTAGTGAGAAAATTAAATGCAAAGCTGTATGTGAAGCTATCCAAAGAGTCATTAGATTATCTTGGCTACCGCATTTCAAATCAGGGGATAGAAATGGATCCAGCAAAAGTGAAAGCTGTCCTGGATTGGCAACCCGCAAAGAATCGCAAACAGCTACAAAGCTTCCTGGGATTTGCGAACTTCTACCAGCAATTTATCCCCTCATTTGCAGAGATTGCATTACCAATAACAGAATTATTGAAAACAGGGAGTGGGGGGGCAACCAAGGAAAACCTGGACGACCCCTTAAATGCACTCTAGAATGCCAAAAAGCTTTTGAATTGTTAAAAAGGCAATTCGCACAGGAACCCATTCTAAAACACCCTGACACAGCATTGCCTTTTATAGTGCAAGCTGATGCTAGCGATGTAGCAGTGGCAGGTGTTCTACTCCAGAAAAATGGTAATGGAGATCTGCAACCCTGCCCATATACATCCAAAAAACTCACAGACACTGAAATAAGATGGGCTGTATGGGAAAAAGAAGCTTATGCAGTTTGTTGGGCTTTACTAACTTGGAGACAATTTTTAGAGGGCAGTAACATTCTGTTCGAAGTGTGGACAGACCACAAAAACTTAGAAGCTCTAAAAACACCCAGAAAACTCTCTCCTAAACAAGTTAGATGGGTCCAATGCTTCAAAAGATTCAATTTCCAATTGAAGTACCTCCCAGGGGAAAAAACTCTTAGTGGCAGACGCGCTGTCTAGGAAGCCCCAATTTGACAGTAAGCAAGAAGTATTTCACCCAATCATTCCACTGTCCCCTCAAGAGACAGTTCAAGTAATCATGCGGGCACAAGCCCAACCCCCCAAAATCAAAGACAAATCAGAAATGACCAGGAAGCTGCAAAATAAATTAACAACAGATACTTGGTATCAAGAAAATAAGGATTTATTAACTATGCGGGACGGTGTAGCATGGAAGGGTTCTAAACTACAGTATATGTCCCCAAAACTGTACGTCTTCATGCACTTCAGAAAAGTCATGACACAAAAGGAGCGTTGGTTCTTACCTGATATGCTTCTTTTCGTAGAGCTGCATAGAGTGTCCAGGCTGGGAGGTGCTCCAGTCTCGGCTCTCACAGGCTGAGCTTGAAATTGAGGAACGCCTCTCACCATCACGTGGTCCTCTGGGCGCTCCCCAGTTTTGCGAAGATGAGAAGGAAGGCCCTGTTCTCATCCTAACTAAAGAGTGTTAGTTTGCTTGGCTGAACAGTGAGGTTCCCCACCAGACGGACTAATGGTTGGGGCTGGACACTCTATGCAGCTCTACGAAAAGAAGCGTATCAGGTAAGAACCAACGCCCCTTTTCCATAGAGCTACTACGAGTGTCCAGGCTGGGACATACCAAAGCTTGGCGAGTCCTGCGGGCGGGCTCCCGTCTGGGGTGGAACCTCCCCTGGAACTTCGAGGACCCGCTGAAGGACCCGCCTGCCAAAAGAAGCCTCGGCGGATGCAAATACATCAATCTTATAGTGCTTGATGAAGGGAGATGGGGATGCCCAGGTGGCAGCCCTACAGATGTTGATTATGGAGGCTTGTGTGGCCCATGCGGCAGTAGTAGCCGCACTTCTAGTGTAGTGGGCGGTGATGCCCATGGGAACGGGGAGGGACTGTGCCTGGTAGGCTTTGGCGATGGCGGCCCTAATCCAGCGACCCACGGTTGTGGGCGTCACTTTGTGACCGAGAGAAGCAGGTTGGAAGGACACAAATAAGGCCTCTGACTTGCGAAAAGGCTGGGTGCGTTTGATATACGCTCTCAAGGCGCGCCTTACATCAAGGGAATGCCACTGTCTCTCCCTCTCTCGAGGGATTGGGGCAGAAGTTAGGGAGTATGAGCTCTTGAGCTCTGTGAAATGCTGAATTTATTTTAGGGAGGAAAGTGGGGTCGGGGCAGAGGACGACTCTATCAGAGTGAAAAATACAAAGGTCCTGTCTAATGGAAAGGGCTGCCATCTCCGAGATCCGACGAGCGGATGTGATGGCCACAAGAAAAACAGTCTTGAGGGTGAGAAACTGTAAGGAAGCCTCCCTAATGGGTTCAAAGGGGGGCTTAGTAAGAGCGACCAGGACCTTGTTGAGGTCCCAGGTCGGAAAACGGTGTATGGTCGGGGGGCGGAGATTGGAAGCTCCCCTGAGGAAAGTCCTGATAAGGGGGTGATGGGAGATGGAACCCCCAGTGTCCGAGGAGACAACTGTTGCGAGAGCAGCGACCTGACGCCTTAAGGTGTTGGTAGACAGACCCTTGTTAAGTCCCACCTGAAGGAAGTCCAGGATCTGAGCAATGGAAGGAGAAAGAGGGTTAATTTGAAGCTTGAGGGCCCAAGAACGGAAGGCGACCCACGTGGCATTGTATATACGGGTGGTCGAGGGTCGTCTGGCTGCCAGGATGGTGTCTATAACCTGGCTGGAAAATTTCTGTGCCTTTAGGCGATTCCGCTCAACCTCCAGACGGCTAACTGGAGCCATTGGGGTTTCGGGTGTAGCAGAGGACCCTGGGACAGGGAGATCCTGTCTGGAGGAATCCTCCAGGGAGGGGCCACCGAGAGGTTGCGGAGGTCCGCAAACCAAGGGCGTCTGGGCCAATAGGGGGCTACTAGAAGAATCTCTGCCCTTTCCAAGATCAACTTGTGTATCACCCTGGGGATGATGGAGAGGGGGGGAAAGGCATAAAGGAGCCCTGGAGGCCAAGGGCAACGGAGGGCATTGTGATTCTCCGCCCCGTGGGAGGGATATCTTGAAAAAAACCTCGGTAGTTGGGCGTTGAGGGGGGATGCGAAGAGATCCACCGTGGGGAGCCTGAAGATTGAGGCTGCTTCCCTGAAGAGAGAGGGGTGGAGGCGCCATTCTGCTTGGTCCAGAGTGGCCCTGCTGAGCCAATCTGCTTGAATGTTTAGGGTCCCTGATATGTGATCTGCCCTGATGGAGGCCAGATTCGATTCCGCCCAACGGCAAAGACGTTCGGCTTCTCTCATGAGCCTTGCTGACTGAGTGCCCCCCTGTTTGTTGATATGTGCCTTTGTGGTAATGTTGTCTGTGAGGACCAGGACGTGACGTCCGTGTACCTGGGGTAGGAAGCTGCGAAGCGCCAGGTAGACAGCGTGAAGCTCCAGCCAATTTATGGAGCAGAGTTGCTCTGTTGACGACCATTTGCCCTGTGACGAAATGGAGAGGACGTGAGCGCCCCAGCCGAGTAGGCTCGCGTCTGTGGTGACGGATAGCCTGTCGGGTTCCTTGAAGTAATGACCCTTGTTGATGGCCGGCCTGGTCCACCAAAGGAGGGACGTGAGAACTCTTGGAGGAACTCTGACCCGGAGTCGCGAGTTGCTCCTTCCTGAGCGTTGATACGGCAGCAGAAACCATTGTAGGGACCTGGTATGGAAACGGGCCCAGGGGATAATAGATATACATGAAACAAGCTTCCCCAACAGCTTAGACAATTCTAAAAGAGAAACTGTTCTTGCCCTCCTGACCTCTTTAATGGATTGTTGGATGCAAAGCCACCTGTCCGGAGACAGGAAAACCAATTCCCGGGCGGTGTCGATCACTGCCCCCAAGTGAGTGAGTCGGGTAGAGGGGGAAAGGTAATTTTTCCTCCAATTAATCATGAACCCATGATTTTGAAGGGTGTCAAGGGTCAGTTGGGTATCTCGTTGGGCGAGAGCCCTAGAAGAGGAGAGGATGAGTATGTCGTCCAGGTAACAGTGGAGCCGGACAGGGAAAGATCGCAAGTGGGAGGCAAGGGCCGCCAAAACCTTGGTGAACACCCTGGGGGCGGAGGACAGACCAAAGGGAAGCGCAATGTACTGGAAATGTTGTCTATTGTAAGAAAAGCGGAGAAACTTGTAGTGGGAGGGACGAATTGCAATGTGTAAATATGCCTCGGAGAGGTCAATTGAGGTGAGCCAGTCCCCTCGCCGGGTTCCCGTAAGTATAGACTGCAAGGTGTGCATCTTGAATTTGCGGGGGGCAATGTAGCGGTTTAGTCTTTTTAGGTCTAGGATAGCCCTCCAACCCCCAGAATGCTTGGGCACTACGAACAAGTGGGAATAGAAGCCTCACCCCCGTTCAGATGCGGGGATGGGCTGGATGGCCTTTATGTCAAGGAGGTGGCTAATGGCAGCCTCCATGAGAGCCCTTTTTGCAGGGTTCCTGGAAAGCGGGGAAGACATGAAGAATTCGGGAGGGGAAGATTGGAACTCGAGTGCCAGGCCGAGGCGAATCGTGTCCCTGACCCATGTGTCGGTAGTGATGGCCTCCCATCGATGGGCAAAGTGTTTGAGGCGGCCGCCTATGGGGAGATTTGCATTAACGAGATCGACGGAAAGGTCTGTTTCCGGATCCCCGGAAGGACTTCTTGAAGGAGGCACCTCTTCTGGGCCTGTTGGACGGATCCGACCGGTCGTGAGAGGGGGGAGTTCTGTAGGAGGGTTGGTAGTATCTGGGGGGAAAGTAGGCATGGGGGGAGGGGCGAAAGGAGCCTCGGCGAAGGGAGGGAGAGGGACCTCTGGAGTCGGGCCTCCGAAAAAGAGAGGGGAGGTACTTGCGGTTGTTACGGGTCTCGGCCAGGAAGGGATCGAGAGCCGGTCCAAAAAGTTTCCCCCCAGAAATGGGAGCTGAGGCCAGCTTGGCCTTGTTTTTGACGTCCGCTTGCCAGTGGCGGAGCCAGAGCAAGCGGCGGGCGGTGACCTGGGACGAAATGGCCCTGGTGGAGAATTTTGCGGCTTGGAATGTGGCGTCCGCCGAGAACTCGGCCGCGGCCATGAGCTTAGCGATGTCCTGCTGGGCTCTGAGGTTGGCTGCGGGGACATGCTGTTTGAGCTGTCGAAGCCACTTGATGGAAGATCTAATAAAGAAAGACGCGGCAGTGGATGCCCTGACTGCCCAAGCGTCAGAATGGTGAGCGCGGCGCAGGGCCAGCTCGGCTCGTTTGTCCTCGGGCTTGAGTGCCTCGAGGGCGTCGCTAGGAGTTGAACGGGAAGCCAGGCCTACAATAGGCTCGTCCACGGGGGGGAGGGTCTAGCAAGAGGGAGAACTGGGGGTCAAGGTTGAAGAAACGCTTGTCCTGGGTGGTGGGAGGGGGAGGGGGCCCTGAGGAGGCTAACTGCCTGGAGACCATGTCGGAGAAGATAGGTGGAACAGGGATCACATCAGTTTCCACCACGGGCTGGGAAAAAATGGAATCGAGGGGTTCCCCCGATGCCGCTGGCTGGGATGGAGTGGGGGGTGTCAGGCCAGAAGTATTTTTGGCCTTAAATAGAATGGACCTAAACAGGTGCGGCTTGAAAAGCCCCACAAATGCGGGCTGGTCCGGAGTGAGGCCCTCGTCCTCCGACATGTCCCCCTCCAGTGGGTCTGCTCCCGAGAAGGGCTCACTGCCAGTGATGGACCCCAAGTCAAGGTCCTCCTCTTCCCCAAAGTGGGTAGGGCCCCCGAGCTCCTGAGTCTCTATCTCCTCCATCCCCAAAGGCAAAGGCAAATCCCCGTGGGATGCTACCTGACCGTGCGAGACCTCTGATCCGCAGAATGATCGAACGGAAGGTGCCTGAACTTCAGGGGCCGCGGACCGTGGGGCCGGACCGGCCATGTGCTGGAGCTCTTGCACTATCCCTTGCCGGATGGCCAGCTCCATCCATTGTTTCAGGTTCTCCGGAATCTCCACCGTGGGGGGTGGGTGAGGCTCCTCCGGGCGCAGGCCTGCAGCAGTGGGAGTAAAAGTGGCCTCAGGGGCCTGTCTAGGCTGTGAGGATGAGGAAGGAGCAGGGGAGGAGGGGAGAGGAGGGTGGGTGGAGGTTGAGGGAGTGGGGGCGGAAGGAGCCAGGGGCACGGAGCATAACTCTCTGGACCGCCTGTCAATTTCCTTCTCAAGTGCCCTGTGACGCCTGAGGGCATCCCTCTGGGAGGCTTTGGAAGCTTCCTGTGTTTGTTTGCGCAGGTGGTGGGATTTTGACTTGGCCTTCAAGGAAGTGCCACGAGATGTTTTGTCATCTGCCATCTGGAGAAGAGAAAAAGGATTTTGATTAATATGAGACGGTTGGCACGTCTGGATGCGGCCTACGGAAGGCCGGGGATCCCAGCGCCTGTTTCACATCCCCCTTTGATCAAAATTTTTTTTTGTAAACTGCTATTAAAGCTCGGGGCCTAGCCCAGGAAACCAATCAGCCAGAAAGTGAACGCCCATGCAGCTGCCCTCTCCGGGCGGACCGGTGGGGGGATGGCAATGCTGCTACCTCGCCTGCTGGGGGGGGGCTGTGGAGCCAACGGACCCTTGGTGCTCTAGAAAAAACCTTTGAATAAAGGCCTGGAGGTACGAGTTGAATGTAGGCAGTCCAAGGATCTGCCTAGTGATTCAGAATTGCACGCAGCCTGCAATGAATGGCCTCTAACAATGGCGGACGGCCATGCAGCCACACTCAAAATGGCGCCGACACCTGAGCGCACCCAAGATGGCGGACGCCATGCGGCGCCCCAAAATGGCGGCCGCAAACTATTCGAGGCTACAACCAGCGGCGGAACTCTCCCAGAGCAAAGAGAGAGGCAAGGAAGGAGATTTCCCCTGAGCTAAGGGGCGTTCGTGGGGGGGGAACAGCGATCAAAGAACAAGGCAGGCAAAAACGAGGCGGCTTCGCACGGAGCGAAGAAACGGCATGCGGAGGAGGGGGGTGGGGGGGTGCAGCGCTCGAAGCGCTAGCTTCTACCCCTGGAAAGAAGAAATAAAAACTCCCCCCTTGGAACAAGAAAGGCTCCCTTGGGAGTTCAAACCTCAAATCCACCGCGCTGCTGAAGTAAAGGGTCCAATTTCAATAAGTATAACTGAGAAAATGCTGATCAGCCAAGAGCTAAGGAACAAACAGCCTGACTACCACGAGGCTGAGCTAAAAACTGGGGAGCGCCCAGAGGACCACGTGATGGTGAGAGGCGTTCCTCAATTTCAAGCTCAGCCTGTGAGAGCCGAGACTGGAGCACCTCCCAGCCTGGACACTCGTAGCAGCTCTATGGAAAACAAGCAGGACATTTTGGATATTTAAAAACCCTACACATGGTCAGATGCCAGTTTTGGTGGCCAAAAATGAAGCAAGACGTTGAGGATTATGTAAAGAGTTGTGCCACAAAGAAATCCAGACCAGGAAAACCTCCAGGATTATTACAATCTGTAGCAGAACCATCCTGGTCCTGGGAGGAGATAGGGACGAATTTTATATTTACCTGAGAGTGGGGGGCACACAGTCATGTAGTGGATTTATTTTCCAAACAAGCTCATTTTGTTGCATGCCCAGGACTACCATCAGCTCGGAAATTATCCAAAATGTTTGTGAATCATATATATAGATTGCATGGAGTGCCTCGCAGAATCATTTCAAATTAGGGGTTCAGTTTACTGCAAAATTCTGGAGGGAATTTATTAAAGCAATTGGATCCTCTCAAGGTCTAAGCTCAGGATTTCACTCACAAACTAACGGACTTTGTGAGAAAACTAGCCAAATTATTGGACAATATTTAAGATAATATGTAAATTATCAACAAACCAACTGGGCTGATTTGCTGTTGTTTCCTGAGGTTGCTTATAATGGGCGTTGTTTACCTGAACGCCACTTTTCCTTGTTGGCGAGACAGGTCAGGATGCATGGTAGTCTTCCATAGCTGTTTAGGACTAAGTCTGTGCAAAAGGCTTATTAGCCTAACTCCGCCCACTCCGGGTGACTCCTCCCCAGTTTATGCGAAGACTGTGCGACAGACCAGGTTGCCTTTAATGAAGGAAAAAGAACAAGAAGTTAGTGGAGACCCCCCCACCCATGGTCCCAGGAAGGGAACCAGTCTAAGGGTGGGGCTGTCCTGTCTCGCCTACAAGGAAAAGTGGTGTTCAGGTAAACAACGCCCATTTTCCCTTGTCAGGCATCGACAGGTCAGGACGGGACATACCAAAGCAGGGTTGTCCTCGGGAGGGTTAAGACTGGTCTTGACTGGCACGTTCAGAAACTACTTGTTGAAGGACCTGTCTACCAAATGCTGCATCCGCTGACGCAAAAGCATCCAGGTGATAATGACAGATGAAAGGCAAAGGGGATGTCCAGGTAGCCGCCCTGCAGATCTCCTCCACCGACGCCTGTGTAGCCCATGCTGCAGTCGTGGCCACACTACATGTGGAATGGGCTGTAATACCTCTTGGAGCTGGTAGAGCCCTGCTGGAATCGGCCCTGGCTATACACACTTTAATCCATCTGCTCACTGTAGATGGAATGACCTTACCCCCCAATGAGGAAGGCTGGAAAGAACAAAACAAAGACCCCGTCCGTCGAAAGACAGCAGTACGTTTAATGTAAATTTTTAAAGCTCTGCGCACATCCAGAGTGTGCCAAGTCTTTTCCAGTTCATGGACCGGATGATGACAGAGATCTGGAAGCACCAGCTCCTGAGCTCTGTGAAAGGGTGTGTTGACCTTCGGAATGAAGGCTGGGTCCAACCTTAAAACCACCCGATGAGGATGGAAAATGCAGAGGTCAGGACAAACCGAGAGAGCCACCAGTTCCAAGACCCTCCTCGCAGAGGTGATTGTCACCAGGAAAACTACCTTCTGAGTAAGGAGATGAAGACTAGTTTGTTGAAGTGGCTCAAACGGAGACCTGGTGAGGGACTGTAACACCTTAGGCAAGTCCCATGTGGGGTACCTATGAACCATAGGAGGGCAGAGGTTGGAAGTCCCCCTGAGAAACCTACGAACCGTGGGAAGCTGAGCCAAAGTTTCCAGTTTCCCACACAATAAGACTGACGAAATGGCTGCCACCTGCTGTCGGAGGGTGTTGGGAGAAAGACCTTTGTCCAGACCCGCCTGTAAAAACTCCAAGACTGCAGCCACTGAAGCTTGTCAAGGTAAGATGTTGGACTTAGCACACCAAACTGAAAAGGCTTGCCAAGTAGCTTCATAAATGCAAATTGTGGACAGGCGCCTGGAGGCCTGAATCATTTGGATAACCTTGTTGGAAAGGTGGGCACTCTTTAAGATGCCCCACTCAATCTCCACACTGCCAGTTGCAACCACTGGGGCTCCGGGTGAGACAAGGACCCCTGGAGAAGAGAGACATCTTCCTCAGGAATTCGCCAAGGGGGTTTCACTGAAAGGCCTATCAAATCAGCAAACCAATGCCTGCAGGGCCAATAGGGAGCAACCAATATGAGCTCAGCCTGTTCCAACAGGAGTTTACAAATTACAGCTGGGATGAGTGGCAATGACGGAACAGCGTAGAGAAGCCCAGAAAGCCAGCTGCAACGCAAGGCATTAGTGCCTTCTGCACCCTGGGAGAAAAACCTCGTATAGTATCTGGGCAGTTGGGCATTAAGGGGTGAGGCAAATATATCTACCACAGGGCAACCAACTATCCGGGAAATCTGGTGAAACAGGCAAGGATGCAATTGCCATTCCGCATGGTCAATGGTCATTCTGCTGAGCAAATCTGCCTGTGAATTATCAGACCCAGAAATATGATCAGCTCTGACTGAAAGAAGGTGATGTTCTACCCACCTAACCAGAGACTCCGCCTCTGTCATAAGGGACCAGGATCTGGTGCCACCTTGCCTATTGATGTGAGCCTTAGTGGCTACATTGTGTCATGCCCCTAGTGGAGACTGGCTCTGAGGAAGAGGAGGAACAGCCAACAGGGAGTGGGAGTGTGGCTCCAGAGGTGGTGGAGAAGGCTGGGGAAGGGCAGAGGCTGGCTGAGCAGTCAGAGGAGGATCCAGGCCCATCCCTTATCCATCCTAGGTCACGCAGGGAGGAGAGGATCAGGGAAAAGCGAGGTCTACTCAAGAGAAGATTACCATGTTCCTCCTCGTGGCTTGCAGGTGGGAGCTATGTATATAAGTTTGCAACTGCGCAGTTAGAATTTACAGGAGTCAATTTAATGTTCATCTTGAAAGAGGTTTATCTTTGCTGGTGTTCTTCCCAGGGACTTTTCTCGGTTATTTTCCTGGAGTTTATGATTAGTTATCTTGGCTTGCTTCAGAACTCTCATCAATGTGGTTTGTTTTGGTTTTCTGTTTGCCTCATTATTTACTTTTGTGACTTTAAACTGTGCCTAATAAAACAGTGAAGTTAAGTTGAAAGCTTTACTGGACTTTTAATATATGTTTTGGGTTATTTTGAGACTACGGGTCATCACATTTTGACTCCTGCCACCCCTTCAACTTATTTTTGCTTTTTGTGGGGTGACCATGGATCAGCTCAGAGCAGAGATTGCCCAGTTAACCCAGCAAGTGGCTCTTTTGACTGCACAAGTGGCACAAATGCAAGCTGCCCGGCCACGCCGAAAATGCCCAGTGGCAGTGCCAGATAAATTTGATGGTTTGCTGGCCCAATTTCCAGCATTTTTTGGGCAGCGCCAGCTTTACATGAGCCTTCAGCCTGAGGACTTTCCCAGTGACCGGGATAAGGTGGGGTTTTTGATTAGTTTGTTGTCAGGCTCTGCAGCACATTGGGTGACGCCTCTGCTGACCCAGCCCAACCAGGTGTTGGACAATTACACCGACTTTTGCCATCAGTTTCAGGCAATGTTTGAGGACCCTGTTCAAAGCCAAAGAGCAAACAGACGTTTGAGAGAGTTGAAGCAGGGGCGTGGCTCACTCATGGATTATATTGCTAGTTTTTGGGTGGTTGCTCAGGATGTACAATGGAATGAGGCAGCACTATTAGACCAGTTCCAGGAGGGTTTGTCATCGGAGCTCCTGGATGAGTTGGCGCGCACTGAATGCCCTCACACCCGTCAGGAGCTCATGCATTTGTCTCTTCGTATCGATGCTAGACAGAGACCGTATCTGTTTCCAGCAAGATGGAATATTAAGTTAAAAAGTTAAAAGCCGTGCACCACATGGTCCATGATCAACTAGAGAGAGCCAAGGAAGACTAAACGGTTTGCAGACCGACATCGGTGCGATGTTCCACCTTTAGCAGTCGGCGATCAGGTTTGCTCTCTACTCGATATTTACCGACGCGACCATCGAAAAAGCTCGATCACCGTTACTTGGGACCTTTTCCGGTCGAGGTGGTGATCAATCCTGTGGCTTATTGTCTCTCCCTGCCACGGACCATGAGTATCCATCCTGTTTTTCAGATTTCCTGTTAGTCCCTGCCTCACCCGACAGTCCGCATAGACTGGCTCCATCACAGCCGGCCCCAGTAGCCCCTCTGGGAGAGGAAGAGTATGAAGTGGATAGCATCAGAGATTCACATCAGTTGCGGGGCCGATTTCAGTATTTGGTGGCATGGAAAGGTTATGGACCAAAGGACTTCACCTGGGTCGATGCCACTGATGTTCATGCTTGTTTGGTCCAGGACTTTCACGCTCGGTTTCCTCAACGTCCTTGTCTGCCTGGTCCCAGGAGAGGGGGCCCTGCTGGGGGGATAGTGTCATGTCCCTGGTGGAGACTGATTCTGAGGAAGAGGAGGAACAGCCAACAGGGAGTGGGAGTGTGGCTCCAGAGGTGGTAGAGGAGGCTGGGGAAGGGCAGAGGCTGGCTGAGCAGTCAGAGGAGGATCCAGGCCCATCCCCTCTCCATCCCAGGTCACGCAGGGAGGAGAGGATCAGGGAAAAGCGAGGTCTACTCAAGAGGAGATTACCATGATCCTCCTTGTGGCTTGCAGATGGGAGCTATGTATATAAATTTGCAACTGCGCAGTTAGAATTTGCAGGAGTCAATTTAGTGTTCATCTTGAAAGAGGTTTATCTGTGCTGGCGTTCTTCCCATGGACTCTCCTCAATTATTTTCCTGCAGTTTATGATGAGTTATCTTGGCTTGCTTCGGAACTCTTGTCAATGCGGTTTGTTCTGGTTTTCTGTTTTGGGTTATTTTGAGAGACTACGGGTCATCACACATTGTCTGTCATAACCAAGATGTTGGACCCAGACACCTGGCCAAGGAATTTCCTCAAGGCCAAACGAACCGCTCTGAGCTCCAGCCAGTTAATGCTGTGAGCCTGTTCCTGAGGGGACCATAATCCCTGGGCCCAAAGGGAACCCAGATGAGCCCCCCAACCTGATAGGGAAGCATCTGTAGTGAGGATCAGACAGGATTCCAGCTTGAAAGACTGACCACTGGCGATGGCCTTGGATATCCACCAATGAAGGGAAAGACATACTTGTCTGGTCAATTTAACCTTCCTCGGGGAGTGACTGGACCCTGCTTTCTGGAAGGGAAGCAAAAACCACTGGAGGGGTCTGGCGTGAAGCCTGGCCCAGGGAACAATTCCAATACAGGATATCATCTTGCCCAACAGCTAAGAAAGGTCCAACGGGACCGAACTTTTGGATTGAACATGCCTAATCATCCCCTGAAGGCCAGAAAGATGCTCCCGGGAGAGGAATACCTGACACACTTCCATGTCAATAATGGCTCCCAAATGAAGGAGACGCTTTGTTGGAGAGAAATGACTCTTTTTCTGGTTAATGGAAAACCCCAGGTTCTGCAAAACTGATATAGTAGCCTGCAGGTCCTGCTGAGCCTTCTGAAAAGAAGAAGACATTATTAATATGTCATCCAGATAACATTGAAGCCACACCGGAAAGGTGCGGAGGTGCACTGCCAAAGGGGCAAGAATTTTGGTAAACACCCTAGGGGCAGAAGATAACCCAAAGAGCCCTGTATTGGGAAATGTTTACCCTGATAACAGAACCAAAGAAACCTCCTGTGGGAGGAACAAATAGGAACACGTAAATAGGCTTCCATTGAGTCTGTTGATGTGAGGAAGTCCCCCTGCCGAACACTCTCTAGAATGGAAAAAAGAGTGTGCATTTTGAAACGCCTGTGAACATATTTATTTAGTCGTTTCAAATTGAGAATAGTCCTCGACCCCCCCCCCCCCGAGGATTTAGGGATCACAAAATTCTGGAGTAGAATCCCCACCCCTGTTGATCGAGGGGAACCTCCTGGATGGCAACTAGGTCCAGAAAATGCTGAATAGCCAACTCCATCAAACTCCGCCTCCCAACATCCCTGGAAAGTGGGCAGGAGATAAAAAACCTCAGAGGAGTGGAGTAGAACTTGAGTGAAAGACCCGATCTAATGGTTGATAGAACCCAGGCATCAGAAGTAATACTCCCCCATTGGTCCGCAAACCCTGCTAAACGACCATCACTGGGAACGGAGAGAGCACTAGCGCTGGTGACGGTACAGACAACTTCTTCCTCCTCGAAAGGGCCGTTTAGAAGCAAACTGCTGCCTACCCTTGCCTGAGCGGTCAGGAGGCAGATCTTGACGCTGATAACCAGATCTCGACAGCCGCTGGAACCCAGAAGAAGACTCGCCTCTGCCCTGAGGGACCTTGAAACAGGGCGCAGCCCAATGCTCCACCCTCTTCAGGATCTTCCTTTTGTCCTTGGTCTCAATCAAGAGGGGATCAAGGACCCCACCGAAGAGCTTCTCCCCTTGGACGGGGGCAGACGCTAACTTCCACTTGTGCCTGCCATCAGCTTGCCAGATGCGAAGCCAGCACATGCGCCTGGCTGCTACAGAGGCAGCAATGGTTTTTGAAGCAAAACTGGCACTGTGTAGAGTGGCATCTGCCGTGAACTCAGCTGCCGCCAAGATTTTGTTGATGTCCTGGTGGGCTCGGACATCCGATGGGGGAATTCTCTGCCTCAGCTGCTTCAGCCATTTTATCAAGGTCCTTGTGAAGAAGGAAGCCACTGAAGAAGCCTTGACAGCCCAGGCAGCGGCCAAATGGGATCGCTGCAGCTACTGTTCCACTCATTTTTCCTCTGCCTTGAGGACTTCCTCTGGATCCGAAGGGGCAGATGAGGATGAGGTCAAAGCTGCAACTGGACCTTCAACTGTAGGGACCTGAAGGGTCTTCGTAAGCTTGGGTCCCACATTGAAGAACCTGCGATCAGTGGCCAAAGGACTGGGCCCCTTGGCAGGTGCTTCAAGCTGTTTCCTAATTATTTGAGGAACAGCTCTGGTGAGGGAACCACCTCCTTCCTGGCTTCTGGTTGATCGAACAGCACATCTGACTCCTCAGGGGGCAGAGTGGGAGCAGCCTCATCATCCACGTTCTTCAAATTGGCGGTGTTTCTAGCCTTGAACAACAAGGGACTAAACAAAGTGTGTTTAAAGCAACCAGTAAACACAAGAACTTCCTGTGAAGGGCCCTCATCCGCAGACATTTTTGATTCCGGCCAATCAGGTCCCCCCACCAACGAAGGAGCTACTGAGGCAGCAGGAGCTAGGTCCTCCGCCAATCCAGAAACTGGTCCCTGGGAAAGGGAACCACGTTCTGACAGAAGAGCATCCTGAACTCTGGATCTTCTCTGAGAAATCAGAGGCAGTCGAAGAATGTCGGGTCGCTCTCTGTAAACCTTCTGATATGCCCTTCCTGATCGCTCTATCAGGAGTTGAAGATTCATTGGGACATCTGGACCAGAAGGGTCCATAGGCCAGGTTGCTGAAGCAGTAGAAGTGAAAGGGGGTTCCACCCCCTGACCACCACGTCCATGCTCCCGTCAAGGTGCCTCATCTCTTTGAAGATCCTCAGCATGACTGTCGCCTTCAGAAGGGATTGGAGATGCGCCTCGCCTAGATAAATTAGGAGACCAAGTCTGGAAATCAGGTCTGGAAGAAGGTCCAGGTTCCTCTAAATCAGGCTTGTCCAACCCGTGGCCCACGGGCCGCATGCGGCCCAAGTCGCCTCGTAATGCGGCCCAGTGCCCACCCCAACCTTCGTGCCAGAGCCAGCGAGGTGGAGGAGGAGAGGCAGGCGCGAGGCGGGGGGAGGCGAGCGCCAGGCCAAGCAGCAAGAGAAAAGGCGGGTGCCATCAGAGCGCCACCTCCTGCTGTTGCTGCCGCCGCCCCTGCCGCCGCTTCTGCCCCCGCCGTCGCTGCCTCTGCTGCCCCCACTGCTGCTCCTGCTGCCGCTTCTGCCCCCGCCGCTGCTTCTGCCACCACCGCCGCTGCCCCCGCCGCCGCTTCTGCCCCCACCGTCGCTGCCGCTTCTTCCCCCGCCACTTCTGCCCCCGCTGCCACCCCCGCTGCCGCCGCTTCTGCCGCCGCCGCTTCTGCCCCCGCCGCCGCTTCTGCCCCCGCCGCTGCTTCTGCCCCCACCGCCGCTGCCTCCGCCGCCACCCCCGCAGGGGCAGAAGCAGCAGCGGGGGCAGAAGTGGCGGCGGGGGCAGAAGCAGCAGAAGCAGCCGCGGTGGCGGGGGAAGAAGCGGCGGGGGGAGAAGCAGGGGCAGCGGCGGCGGGGGCAGAAGCAGCAGCGGTGGCGGGGGAAGGCTTCTGCCCCCACCACTGCTTCTGCTTCTGCCTTCCAGTCCTGCCTCATCCAGCCTGGCCATTTGCAGGAGAGATAGGCGCGAGGCGGGAGAGCTTCCCCCTCCCCCCGCAAAATTTCGCTGGAAAATAAACCGTGATAAAAAAACTGTGATTAAAAAAACGTGATAAAAAATAAATAATTTTTAATAAATAATAAAAACATCTCACTAACTTCATTTCCAAATAAATTTAATATGTTAACTATGTTTTCTATGGTTTTTTTGGATGATCAGGTATCGTTACTGTTGTTTTATTTTATGTGCGGCCCAAACCAAATTTTCATCTTCTAATGTGGCCCAGGGAAGGTGAAAGGTTGGACATCCCTGCTCTAAATCAACTTCACTGAGTGCAGCAGGAGAAGAGGGGCGTGCAGACGCTGCATGAGAAGAGGCCTGATGCACCTTGGTAATGTGCTTCTTGATGGCTT
Organism: Pseudonaja textilis; assembly: GCF_900518735.1. The sequence continues at coordinate 369,430 of NW_020769551.1, forward strand.
GATGGCACCTGGAAGCATCTTTCTTCTCTGCCCTTGAGGCCTTCTTTACAGGTTGCTTCCCTTTGGTGGAAGCAGCAGGAGCCACCTTTTGAGGCTTGGTTGCTTTAGAAGCTGTGGTTTCCCTTGGGTCTTCAGACATGGTTGATCAGCAAGGCCAAATCTCGTAGTACTACGAGGCACATCCCGAAAAACAAATGGCTTTGATATTTCTAGATGCACAGAAGGCATTTGATAATGTGAATTGGCGATTCATGTTATTACTGCTCAAACAGATGAGCTTTGCTAGAAAATTTATTCAAGCAATAGAAGCTATATATTATAAGCAGACGGCAAAGGTAATGATAGAGGGAGAACTGACAGAATCTATTGATATAAGAAAAGGAACAAGACAAGGGTGCCCACTATCACCTTTGTTGTTTGTGTTAACTTTGGAAGTGCTAAACAGAAATTTAGAGATGAAAAGAATATAAAAGGGATGAAAATTAAAAAGGAAGAATTTAAGTTGCAAGCATTTGCAGATGATGTGGTTTTTATTTTAGAAGACCCACTAGAAACAGCATCAAAATTGATAGAAAAGATAGAGACATATGGTGAGGTGGCTGGTTTGAAAATAAACAAAGATAAGACAAAGATCTTGACAAAGAATATGCTATCAAGACAAAAGGAAGAACTGGCACCTATTGAAAATTCAGGTCACGAATAAGATCAAGTACTTGGGGATATAGTTGACAGCAAGATGCAGTACACTAAAAGAGAATAATTATATCAAACTTAAACAGCAGATTGCGCTAGATTTGGTGAAATGGGAAAATTTACAACTGTCATTAATAGGGAGAATATCAACAATCAAGATGAATATACTACCCAGAATTTTATATTTGTTTGAAACAATTCCAGTTAGGCTTGGAAAAGACTACTTTGAAGATTTAAATAAAATTGTGTTGAAATATATATGGCAAGGTAAGAAAGCGAGAATAAAGCTAAAACTTTTGCAAGATGCTAGAATAAGAGGAGGATTTGGTTTGCCTAATTGGGAGTTGTACTATCAAGCTACAAATTTGATGTGGGTTAAGGAATGGATAACATTAAGAAATACTAGATTGTTGACATTAGAAGTACATGATTTGCTGTTGGGGTGGCATGCTTTTTTATGGTATAAAGGAACTAAAACACAGGGGTACTTTAGAAGACATTATATATGGGAGTCTCTGTGGTTAAATTGGGAGAAGATTAAAAGGCAATGTTATTTGAAAATTCCAGTCTGGCTATCGACTATTGAAGCATTTTCTTATCCTATAATATACAAAAAGGAACAAACAGTTAGATATGGTGAAATATTGAATGAAAAGGGTGAACTTAAATCTATACAAAAACTAGAGGAACAAGGTATAAAGATGAATTGGTTTTCATATGCGCAAATACATTCAAGGTATGATAAAGATTCTAAAACAGGTTTTTTATGATAAACTGACTGATTTAGATAAGATTTTGACATGTACTGATGAAAAGGTGATTTAAAAATTGGATAGACATTTATTAGAAATTAAACTAGAAGAAGAACAAGTTAAAGAAACTATGATTGCTTGGGGAAAAGAATTTTGGATATGGGATTGATCTAGAGAAATGGCAAAAATTGTGGTCTCAAAATTATAAAATGACAATGTCAACAGCATATAAAGAAAATTTGTATAAGATGTTTTACAGGTGGCACTTTCCCCTGACAAGAATAGCAAGAATGTTCAAGAATAAATCTGAAAAATGTTGGAAATGTCATCAGACACCTGGCTCATATTACCATATGTGGTGGACTTGTGCGGATGCTAAAAAATACTGAACTAAAATCCACACGTGGTTGGAAAAAATGACAAAAAAGCATATAGATTTGAAACCAGAAATATTTTTATTAGGAATTTTACCTGAAATATATAGTAAAGACTTGAAATACCTGATTGTAAATGTATTAACAGCGGCTAGGATTGTATTTGCTAAAAACTGGAAAAATGAGAAAATACCATTACAGGAGGAAATCATTAAGAAAATATTGGAATGTGCTGAAATGAGTAGATTAACATTTGAAATTAGAGAACAAGATGATAAACAATTTTATAAAGTTTGGGATCTATTCTATCAATGGTTAGACAATAAAATATAGTAATGAAATAGGTAGACTTTTAGAAAATAATAAATATATAAAGATGTATTCTTTTATTATATCTACAAAATGTTTCTAGGATAGATCTGGGATGATAATACGAATTGTCATAAAACAAATTAAGTAAAATATGATCATTTTGGAAAACATGAATGAATAAAAGTATAGGCAAATGATTAATAATATTAATGTATTTAATATATTGATTGAAAATACGAGATTATTTACAATGTAATTATAACTGAAGACTATGAAATGGAAGCACAAAACAATTTGTAAACCAACCGGCACACTGTATGTACATATATGGAAGATGATTTGATGTTTTTATGTTTTGTTTGTTTATGTTTGTTTTAAAAACCAATTTTTTTTTTTAAAGCAAGGCCAAATCTATGGCAGGAGGAGAGCACACGAAGGGATTTATGAATAATCTTCAGGGGAAATTTTCTCTATCCCCACACCCATCACCACTTTCTTCTGCCCAAACGCACTTCAGTAGAAAGATTTCTCTTTCTACTGGGACTCAGACCCTCCTGGGCCTGTTAGGGCAATAAGGAGAAACCAGGCCCTGCTGGGAGGCCAAGGGTCCTGGTCTACTTCGGGACAGGGAAACCAATCCCCCACCGGGAAAAAAAGAAGGAAGAGGAAGAGGAAGAGGAGGAAGAAGAAAAAGAAGAAGAAGAAGAAGAAGAAGAAGAAGAAGAAGAAGAAGAAGAAGTAGTAGAAGTAGTAGTAGTAGTAGTAGTAGTAGTAGTAGTAGTCTGGTCAAAATGGCTGCCTGAGTCTTCAAAATGGCTGACATGAGTTCAAAATGGCCACCGGCCATGAGGAGTCTTCAAGATGGCCGCCTGACTCTCCACAAGGCTTCTATCTTCATCCAGGGAGGAACTGAACTCTCCCTGGATATTTGTTGCTCTGTAAACGCAGAGAAACTGTAGAAAAAAACAGCCACAGGACCACACGGCTGCTTTCTTCACTGCAGGGGAGAATTCCAACCCCGCAGCTGAGGAAGGAGCGTGGCTGATGCCCACGCTCTCAAAAAATGGCCATCCGGCCAAGCAACAACTTCTCTTAGCTGCTGAGCGTTGAAAAAAACGGCCCTGCGGCTCCATAGATGGAGCGGAAGCCTCCGCCCTGCACTAACGCCCCTCTGGCTGTTTGAGCTGCTATCTTCGCCCCGGGGGGCTTAAAACGGCCCCCGCAGCCTCTTCAGGCAGCTCCAGATCCCCAAAGCAGCCCTCAGCTGTTCGGCGGCTCCCACTGAGCAGCTGAGAAGCGGAGCGCCAGGTTTGAAAAATAAAAGGCAAACGGAGGCTTTTTTTTCCTTTAAGGGGAAATTTCTATGATAGAAGGCTGTCTTAGGAAGAAAAAGTTCCAAAGGCAGGAGAGGCAGAACCTATGTCCTTAGCTGCTAAGGACTGAGCATAAACTGGGGAGGAGTCACCCAGAGTGGGCAAAGCTAGGCTAATAAGCCTTTTGCACAGACTCAGTCCTAAACAGCTATGGAAGAGTACCACCCATCCTGACCTGTCAATGCCTTACAAGGGAAAATAATGCTGTACATAGCAGTACTGCGTTAACTCCTTTCCAAATTAATACTGGGATGGAGTTCGTTCCCATGCCTGAATTGCCGAGGGACCACACACACCCCATCCATGTCAGCAACTGAATGGATGGACACAATTAAGGAGTCTTGGGAAAACACAAAAAAGGCTTTGAATAAGGCAGCACAAATCCAAAAGATACAAGCTGACAAACATCATTCCCAGCAGCCACAGTTTAAAGTGGGGGATAAAGTTTATTTGTCAACTAAATATTTGAAGTTACATTTACCTTCTAGGAAATTAAGTCCATGAATATAGGGCCTTTTCGGATAATTAAAGTAATAAACCATGTTAACTGCGAAACTTAATCTCCCTAGGTTTTTGGGGAAAGTACATCCGGTGTTTCATAGCAGTTTGTTAAAGCAGTTTGTTGATTCTTCATTGAGGCCAGCAGAATGAGTAGCTCCGAAGCCTTTGTTCATTGTGGGGGATGAACATTATGAGGTTAAGAAAATTTTGGATTCTAGGATTTTCAGGGGGAAGTTACAATATTTAATTTATTGGAAAGGCTATCCAATTTCACAAGTGACTTGGGTAAATAGCTGAAAAGTTAATGCTGATAGATTGGTGGGAAAATTCCATGAAAAAATATCCACACAAGCCCAAGGCAAATTGTGGGTAGCAGAGGAAGTTAAAATGTGCATTGTATGATTGTGTTTAACTTAATTTCAATCTTTCTGTATTCTATGTCATTGCAAGAGTTTCTTTTCAAATGAGGGAGGACAGCCTGTTAAGCCTGAAATGGACATATGTGTAGCCATTTTAGTTAGGCTTAGTATATATTCTTTTTCTTACTTTCCCTTTGGTAGTTATGGGGGAAGGGTTTCAGGCTTGCCACATTCCTAAGGAGGGAGGAGTGGAGATAGAGTTGTTTAAGCTAAGTGATTCTTCTTCCTGTAGGAACATGAGCATATTTTTTTCTTTTATTTCATGCTGAGGCCCCTTGAGGTGGAGATTTATGACATCAGGCAATGTTGAATTACTTCTGTTGGAGAATGTGACTTTTGGGGGTTGTTTCTAACTTCTAATATTGTGGGGTAATTCTGGGTTGTGTCAGATCCAGAATTACAACGGACTTTGCCAATTTGATGCTTTCCTAAATAAACGAAATTGTTTTGGAAGATGGACTTTGCTTTTTTCTTTTTAAATGGATTTCATCACTTGGAAACCTGACAGGATTATTTGTTTAGCGAGGGCGGGGCTGATGTCGTGACGAGACGGAGGATCTCGGGGATCCGGAACCGACGCTGATATCCCCACAGCTGGACGGTCCAGCAGGACCTAAACCGTCCTGAAGAGACGGTGAACAAGAAGAGCACGTCCTGTCAATCCCAGTGTGATGACCCGTAGTCTCTCAAAATAACCCAAAACATACATTAAAGTCCGGTAAGGCCTTCAACTTAACTTCACTGTTTTATTAGGCACAGTTTAAAGTCACAAAAATAAATAATGAGGCAAACAAAAAAACAAAACAAACTGCATTGACGAGAGTTCCGAAGCAAGCCAAGATAATTAATCATACATTCCAGGAAGATAATGGGGAGAGTCCATGGGAAGAACGCCAGCACAGATAAACCTCTTTCAAGATGAACACTAAATTGACTCCTGCAAATTCTAACTGCGCAGTTACAAACTTATATACATAGTTCCCACCTGCAAGCCACGAGGAGGATCATGGTAATCTCCTCCTGAGTAGACCTCACTTTTCCCTGATCCTCTCCTCCCTGCGTGACCTGGGATGGATAGGGGATGGGCCTGGATCGTCCTCTGATTGCTCAGCCGGCCTCTGCCCTTCCCCAGCCTCCTCCACCACCTCTGGAGCCATACTCCCACTCCCTGTTGGCTGTTCCTCCTCTTCCTCAGAGTCAGTCTCCACCAGGGGCATGACACCCAGGGACATTGCAAAGTCCCTGGTTGATCCAGGAGAAGCTTTTCAAACTGTCTGTGGTGGAAGCAGCCATTAAAGCTGCTGAAAGTTGGGACAGCTCCAGAAGAAAGAAGAAAAGAAAGTGTGTCAGCTCTGGGTGAGATTTAATCAATTTATTTTTGGGACTGAGACCACCCTAAGGGGGAAAGAAAAGCATTGAAGACAAAAAGAGGGACAGCGGCAAAAATAAGCCTGATGTCAAATTTATTTATTTAACAATGATATAGCATGCAAAAGGATTATATTTTTGACTTCAACTAGGCTGGACATTTTTATTTCATAAGTATTGAAGAACTAAACTTAATATTGGTTATAAAAAGGGAATTTGGTTTTTTCTTTTGTTAATTTCCTTTGTTTTTCTCTGAAAGGGAATTCTAAACTTTCACTTTCCTGCTTTGGTCATTTTGTAAAATAGTAGCAAAGGCTGAGCAAATAAAGCAACACTGCCACCTAGAGGCTTTTTCTTTTTCTTTTCTTTTATTTCATGAAATAAAAGTTGTGGGAACTCTTCAGCTTGATTATCTATATTTAGAGAAGAGCAGTGAAGGAATGTTTATACAGGTGTTCCTCTTGTAAAATAACTTCAACGGCTGGAGATTGGAACTGAGAGGAAAGAGCTTATGGTGACCTTGAACTGATATTGCTGAAATTTGCTTACAGCAAGCCTTGGACAGTATACGGTGGCAGAGGTTTGCTCTGTGACAGTTTTAAAAAATAAAGCCTTTGCTATTTTTTTCCTTTTCTTTTTTATATTTTGCTGACAGCTGCGAATGGCCTGACTTTTCTGGTTTGCTTGGTTTTATTTTTAACTAGGCCTCGAATCCATTATTGAACATTCTTTTTTTTCTTCATCCTTATCTTTTTGAACCACATTTGGGGTTTTTTCTTTTTATCTCTCTTTTCTTTTTCCATTCCCATATTTTCATTTTTAAATATCATTGATGGATTAATTTTGGACTAATTTTGTGTTCCTTTCCTGGTACCTGGGACCCCTCTATGGATTAATTTTGTTTTCATTTTTATTTTCATTAGTTATTTTTTATTGCACCTTTTACTTACATTATATACATACATACATACATACATACATACATACATACACACACACACACACACACACACACACACACAGAGCTCAAAAAAAATAAAGGGAACACTTAAACAACACAATGTAACTCCAAGTCAATCACACTTCTGTGAAATCAAACTGTCCACTTAGGTAGCAACACTGATTGACAATCAATTTCACCTGCTGTTGTGCAAATGGAATGGACAACAGGTGGAAAGCATAGGCAGTTAGCAAGACATCCCCAATAAAGGAGTGGTTCTGCAGGTGGTGACCACAGACCACTTCTCAGTTCCTATGCTTTCTGGCTGATGGTTTGGTCACTTGAATGCTGGCGGTGCTTTCACTCTAGTGGTAGCATGAGACAGAGTCTACAACCCACACAAGTGGCTCAGGTAGTGCAGCTCATCCAGGATGGCACATCAAGAAGGTTTGCTGTGTCTGCCAGCGTAGTGTCCAGAGCATGGAGGCGCTACCAGAAGACAGGCCAGTACATCAGGAGACGTGGAGGAGGCTGTAGGAGGGCAACAACCCAGCATCAGGACCGCTACCTCCACCTTTGTGCAAGGAGGGACAGGAGGAGCACTGCCAGAGCCCTGCAAAATGACCTCCAGAGGGCCACAAATGTGCATGTGGCTGTTCAAATGGTCAGAAACAGACTCTATGAGGGTGGTACAAGGGCCTGACGTCCACAGGCGGGGGTTGTGCTTACAGCCCAACACCGTGCAGGACGTTTGGCATTTGCCAGAGAACACCAAGATTGGCAAATTCGCCACTGGCACCTTTCACAGATGAAAGCAGGTTCACACTGAGCACATGTGACAGATGTGACAAGGTCTGGAGACGCCGTGGAGAACGTTCTGCTGCCTGCAACATCCTCCAGCATGACCTCCAGTGGGTCAGTAATGGTGTGGGGTGGCATTTCTTTAGGGGGCCACACAGCCCTCCATGTGCTCACCAGAGGTAGCCTGACTGCCATTAGGTACCGAGATGAGATCCTCAGACCCCTTGTGAGACCATATGCTGGTGTGGTTGGCCCTGGGTTCCTCCTAATGCAAGACAATACTAGACGTCATGTGGCTGGAGTGCGTCAGCAGTTCCTGCAAGATGAAGGCATTGATGCTATGGACTGGCCCGCCCGTTCCCCAGACCTGAATCCAATTGAGTACATCTGGGACATCATGTCTCGCTCCATCCACCAATGCCACGTTGCACCACAGACTGTCCAGGAGTTGGGGGATGCTTTAGTCCAGGTGTGAGAGGAGATCCCTCAGGAGACCATCCGCCACCTCATCAGAAGCATGCCCAGGCATTGTAGGGAGGTCATACAGGCACATGGAAGCCACACACACTACTGAGCCTCATTTTGACTTGTTTTTAGGACATTACATCAAAGTTGGATCAGCCTGTAGTGTTTTTTTCCACTTTAATTTTGAGTGTAACTCCAAATCCAGACCTCCATGGGTTGCTAAATTTGATTTCCATTGATAAATTTTGTGTGATTTTGTTGTCAGCACATTCAGCTATGTAATGAACAAAGTATTTAATAAGAATATTTCATTCATTCAGATCTAGGATGTCTTTATTTTTGTGTTCCCTTTATTTTTTTGAGCTCTGTGTGTGTGTGTGTGTGTGTGTGTGTGTGTGTATGTATGTATGTGTGTATATATATATATATATATATATATATATATATATATATTTGTTTTCTTAAGTTTTCGTGGGTACTTACATGTATGGTATTCAGCTTTGTTCGGGTATTTTCCCACGTCATTATAGTTACGCTTTTAAAGTTGTAGCAACGTTTTAGCAGAATCTCATCTGCCATCATCAGGCTTCTGTATTGTGTTCATCTGTGAGTCAGACTTTCACAGCCATTTCTGTTTTAAATTTGGTGCTAGCCTACTGCTGTGCCAGAATGGTTTTTCCTTCATCCTGATTGGTTGGGAGTCTTGGTCTGTGTTTATTGGTCTTGGAGTTTGCTGTGTTCTGCTTGATTGGTGTTTCTAATATCTTCTGTCTGTTGTACATATATATATAGTATATACATCTCCCTTTTTAATTGGATTAAGGTAAAGAAGAACCTGACGATTGTATTTGGGGGTTGTTGATTAGAATTATATCTAACTTGAAATGAAGAAGACTACAGGCTCATCAATACCCATCTCATTCTCCCCACTCACTGGACAGCGATCAATACATACGATGTTGCAACAGGAAAAGGGAAAAGAAAAGGAGGTTACATTACAAATGGTAATGCAACTAGTACAAAAAAATAGCAGACAGAACAGAGAAAACAGATGAGAAAGTGGAGAACATACAACAAATGATGATGAAATATGAGGAAAGATTTCAAGAAATAGAAGAGAAAGGCGATCAGAGAGACAAGAAAGTTGGTGCAATTGATCATAGACTGACTGTTGTCAAACATGACAGAGGAAGTGGGATGTTGGGCTGGCAGTTGGACAGGGCAGATTTTTATCTCAGATTCCAAAATATAGAAGAAGAAAGGGGGGAAACCTTCCTGAAATAATGATAGAAATGCTGGCAAACGCCTTGAAGATATCCAAAGAGAAAATGATGGATGGCATAGATGAAGTGTATCGAGTATTCACAAGATATGCAATGAGAAATAAATTACCCAGAGAAGTCCATGTAAGATTTACTAAAAAGGCAATCAAAACACAAATTCTACAAAGTTCAAGAGATGAACCACTGAAGTATAAAGATAAGGAGATTGTGGTCCTAAAACAAGTACCAAGAAAAGTGAGGGAAATAAGAGTATCAATTCTTAACAAAAATCTTAATTAGGAAGGGTGTGTATTATAGATGGCTGTTTCCTGAAGGTCTTATGTTCACCTGGCAGGAGCAAAGACATAGAATAGATTCAATAGAGAAAGCACAACTATTTTATGGAGAATATTTTAGAGGGAAAGAGGATGAGAAATTGCAAGAAGAGGAAACAATCAAAATTCAAGAAGAAATGGTTGAAGCAAGAGATAAAATAATCCAAGAAGAAGCAACGTGCGAGGAAGGAGCAGTAGGCGGAAGAATGGAGTATAAAGAAGCGAGGGAGCAAAGGTCTACTAGAGCTATAAACCCTACGTATAAGGTATGAACAATGGAAGAAAAGAAACTGATCACAATGAATATAAATGGACTGAATTCGGGTATAAAAAGAAGGAAAATATTTCACAAATTAGAAAAATTAAAATTGGATATAATTTGCTTACAAGAAGTCTATATTAAAAAACAACATGTTCAGATGTTAATAAATACTAAAATTGGGAACTTATATTACCTCATTGGCCCAAAAGAAAAATAGGCAAGTTGCACTATATATTAAAAATACAATTAAAGCTGAATTAATTTTTACAGATGAAAAAGGAAGAATATTAATGGTGGAAATAATTGACAACAACGTAAAGATACTTTTAGTAGCAATATATGCCCCTAATGAAAAACAAGAATTTTATAAAAATTTACACAACAAAATTATTGAATTGGAATTATAATATATGCCTTATGGGAGACTTTAATGGAATAGTAGACGTAAACCTGGACTATACAACTCAGAAAACTAACAGACAAAATAGAAAGACTTTGCCAAAATCCTTCTTCAAAATGGTAGAGGAGCTAAGCATCCAAGATGTTTGGAGGAAAACAAACACAAGGAATAGACAATACACCTTTTATTTTAATAGACATTTATCATGGTCAAGAATAGATATGATTTGGATGTCAATAGATTTGATTGCCAATGTAAAAGAAGTAAATATTGAAGCAAGTACTTGGGCGGACCACAGTCCAATACAAATTGAGTGGCAAGGACAGAGGAAAAGATCTAGATGGACTTTGAACAACACAATATTGAAAGAAAAAGAATTTCTACAAAAAATGGAAAAGGAACTGGCTTTCTTTTTTAAGGAGAATAATAAAGAGGACACCTCACTGCAAAACTTATGGGATACCATGAAGGCCTTTGCCAGAGGTCTGATAATAGACTATACAAGGAAAAAAAATATCAAGAAGAAACGAATACAACAGCGGTTAGAGGACTACAGGGAACTTGAGAAGGACTTACAAAAATATCCACAGAAAAAGAATATTAAAAATCAAATGGACACAATTCAACATAAAATGGGGTTGATGGAAAAAGAAGAGTTAGCCCCCAAAATTAGGAGTGCGAAACAAAAACTTTTTGAAAATGCATATAAACCAGGCAGACGGTTGGCATACAAGCTGAAAAAAGAGAAACGAAAAAGATAATGCAACTAATAGATGATCAAGGAAGGGCATGTAATGGAAATGACGAAAAGAAAAAGATAATACAAAATATTATAAAAAATTATATAATCAAGAAAACATTGATGAAGAAAAAGTGAAACAATATTAACAAAAAGCAAAGTTACCTCAGATATCTGAGGAGATTAGAAGGGAAAATAACGATGGAATTAACTGAGGCGTTGAAAAGACAAAATACTAGAAAGGCACTGGGACCGGATGGGCTGCCAGCAGAATTTATAAAGCCTTACAGGAATCTTTAAGCATTCCAATGCTAGATGTGATGAATGAAGTCTTGTCTGAAACTAAAATACCCAAATCATGGACAGAGGCGTACATTACCCTAATAACAAAAGGATACTGACCTGCAACAAATTAAAAACTACAGACCCGTTTCCCTGTTGAATTCAGATTACAAAATTTTTGCTTCAATAATGACAGAAAAGACTCAAGTTATATCTGAATAATTTCATACATGCTGATCAAAAAGGATTTCTGCTGAAGAGGCAAATTAAGGACAATTCGAGAATAATTTTGAACACTTTGGAATATTATGAAACACACTCTGAGAAACAAATGGCCTTAAGTGTTTTTAGATGCACAAAAAGCTTTTGATAATGTAAACTGGCAGTTTATCATAGGACAAATGGAACAAATGGGATTATTAGAAAAGGAACTAGGCAAGGATGTCCACTGTCGCCTTTGCTGTTTGTTTTGACCTTTGAAGTATTAAACAGAAGCATTAGAGATGATAAGGGATGAAAATAAAAAAGAGGAATATAAGCTACAAGCATTTGCAGATGATCTGGGTTTTATATCAGAGAAACCGCTAAAAACAGTGCCTAGACTAATAGAGAAGATTGAAGAATATGGACAAGTAGCAGGATTGAAAATAAACAAAGATAAAACTAAGATTTTAGTTAAAAATATGATGGAAAAACAAAAGAAGGAATTGATGGGAGACTGAACATCCAGATCGCAAAAAAAGTTAAATACTTAGGAATACAACTGACTGCAAGATGTGGAACACTCAAAGAAGATAACTATAATAAACTCAAACAACAGATTGCGACAGATTTGAAAAAATGGGAAAACTTACATCTATCTCTAACAGAGAGAATATCCACAATTAAGATGAATATACTACCAAGGATTTTATATTTGTTTCAGACAATTCCAATTAAATTAGGGAAAGAATATTTTGAAGACTTAAATAAAATGATATTGAAATATATATGGCAGGGGGAAAAGGCAAGAATTAAATTAAAGTTGTTACAAGACATTAGATCAACAGGAGGTTTTGGTTTACCCAATTGGGAACTATATTACCAGGCGGCAACATTGATGTGGGTAAAAGAATGGATTCTTTTAAGAAATATTAGACTACTGACATTAGAAGGTCATGATTTGTTATTGGGATGGCACGCCTTCCTATGGTATAAGGAAAGTAAAGCACATGGGTATTTTAGGAGACATTACATTCGAGATGCTTTATTATCAACATGGGAGAAAGTTAGGAAACAATATTACATGAAAATACCACTATAGAGGCATTTGCATATCCAATTGTTTATAGAACGAACAGTAAGATACAATGAAATATTAAATGAAGAGGGTGAGCTCAAATCTAAGCAAGAACTAGAGGAACAAGGAATAGAGATGAATTGGTATTCATATGTGCAAATACATTCTAGATACGATAAAGATCGTAGGACAGAAGGATTTTATAATGAATTAACTAAATTAGATGGAATTTTGACAGGTACTGATGAGAAGGTGATCAAAAAATTATGTGGATATTTACTTGGAGTAAAATTAGAAGAACAGGTTAAAGAAACAATTATTGCCAGGGGGAAAATTTTTGGATATGGGATAGATTTAGAAAAATGGCAGAAACTATGGTCTCAAAACTATAAAATAACAATGTCAACAGCATATAAAGAAAATTTGTATAAGATGTTTTACAGGTGGCATCTACCCCTGGCAAGGATAGCAAAGATGTTCAAGAATAAATCAGAGAAATGCTGGAAGTGTCATCAGATACCTGGATCTTATTACCACATGTGGTGGATGTGTGTGGAAGCCAAGAGATACTGGACTAAAATTCATACATGGCTGGAAAAAATGACAAAACTACATATAGACTTGAAACCAGAAATATTTTTATTGGGTATCTTACCTGAAGGATAAAGAATTGACATATTTGATTATAAATGTTTTGACAGCAGCTAGAATTGTATTTGCTAAAAACTGGAAAAGTGGGAAAATACCAATGGAAGAGGAGGTGATTATGAAAATAATGGAATGTGCAGAAATGAGTAAATTGACATTAACAATTAGAGAGCAAGAAAATAAAGAGTATTATAAAATTTGGGATTTATTTTATCAATGGTTAGAAAAGAAAGTAGGGACATAAGATATAATACAATATAAATATGATAGAGTAAAGATAAGACAATGTAATATGTTACAATGGATTATAATGAAATGAAAATTAGTGACTTTTTTTAAAAAAAAAAACCCTGAAATTTGCTCAAAAAGGATGACATAGTTTAAAAGTAAAATCCAATAAGTAGCTAATAATATAATACAATATGCATATTTATGTAATATAAAACTTAATAATGTATTTAGAAGGGAAGGATTGTTGATACTGTGCACAAGATTTGTATTGACCGACACACTGTACCATGGAAAGAAGGCTTTATGTTTTGTGTTTGTTTATGTTTGTTGTTAAAAAAAATATACTAAAAAAAAAAGGATTATTTGTTTAGCAGTGATGGCATTCAGGAAAAAACTGTCCTTGTGTCTAGTTGTTCTGGTGTGCAGTGCTCCAGAACATTGTTTTGAGGGTAGGAGTTGAAACAGTTTATGTCCAGGATGTGAGGGGTCTGTAAATATTTTCACAGCCCTCTTTTTGACTCGTGCAGTATACAGATCCTTGATTGAAGGCAGGTTGGTAGTAATTGTTTTTTCTGCAGTCCTAATTACTCTCTGGAGGCTGTGTCTGTCTTGTTGGGTTGCAGAACCAAACCAGACAGTTATAGAGGTGCAGATGATAGACTCAATAATTCCTCTGTAGAACTGGATCATCAGCTCCTTGGGCAGTTTGAGCTTTCTGAGTTGGCGCAGAAAGAACATTCTTTGTTGTGCTTTCTTGATGACGTTTTTGATGTTAGGTGTCCATTTTAGGTCTTGTGATATGATAGAACCTAGAAATTTGAAGGTCTCTACTGTTGATACTGTGTTGTCTAGCATTGTAAGAGGTGGTAGTATGGGAGGGTTTCTTCTAAAGTCTACCACCATTTCTACAGTTTTGAGTGTGTTCAGTTCCAGATTGTTCCAGTCACACGACAAAGCAAGTTGTACAACCTCCTGTCTGTATGCGGATTCATCGTCTCGATTGAGACCAATCACTCTTGTATCATCTGCACACTTCAGTATTTTAACAGATGGATCATTTGAGATACAGTCATTGGTATACAGGAAGAAGAAAAGTGGAGAAAGCACACAGCCTTGGGGGGCTGTGCTAATTGTACAAGTATCAGATGTGATTCTGCCTAGCTTCACCTGCTGCTTCCTGTCTGTTAGGAAACTTATGATCCACTTACAAGTGTGTTCAGGTACCGCTAGCTGGTTTAGTTTAGTTAGAAGAATGTCTGGGATGATGGTATTGAATACTGAACTGAAATCTACAAAGAGGACTCTTGCGTAGGTATTTGGAGATTCAAGGTGTTGTAGGATGTAGTGCAGAGCCATATTAACAGCATCATCTGTCGATCTATTTACTCGGTATGCAAACTGCATGGGATCTAACAGCAGATCCGTGATAGTTTTTAGGTGGGACAGCACTAGCCTTTCAAAGGTTTTCATAAGTACAGATGTTAGAGCAACTGGTCTGTAGTCATTTAGTTCCCTGATAAGAGGGCTTCTTTGGCACTGGGATGATAGAGCGTTTGAAGCAGGAAGGAACATAGCATGTCTCTAGTGATCTGTTGAAGATTTGGGTGAAGATGGGGGCCAATTGGTCAGCACAGACTTTTAAGCAAGAAGGAGTTATCTTGTCTGGCCCTGGTGCTTTTCCTGACTTTTGTCTGTGAAATAGATCTTGCACTCCTTTTTCTGTGATCACCAGAGGTTGTGAACCCAACGGGTTGGGGCCAGTTGTAGGAGGCTTGGCTGTTGTTGGTGTGTTTGAGATGAGGGTTGTGGAGATAGGTGGCTGTAGTTTCCTTTCAAACCTGCAGTAAAACACATTCAGGTCATCTGCTAGTGGTTGATTCCCTTCTGCCTGGGGAAGGAAGTTTGCTGTAGCCAGTGAGGTTTTTAAGAGTTTTTCACATGTTTGCTGGTTCGTTTGTTGAGAACTGATTCTTTAACTTTTCAGAGTAGCTTCTTTTTGTTGCTCTGATCTCCCTTGTTAATATGTTTCCGGCCTGATTGTACAGCATTCTATCACCTTTTCTGTAGGCTTCCTCTTTGGAACGACATAGCTGCTTAAGTTTAGCTGTGAATCAAGGTTTATTACTATATATTTGCAGGTTCCTTGTTGGTACACATAAGTCTTCACAGAAGCTGACATATAATGTTACAGTATCTGTGAGCTCATCTAGGTCTGCAGAGGTATCTTCAAAAACATTCCAGTCAGTGCAATCCAGGCAGACAGCTGCTCGTGGTAAAGACCTATAAGCATCTTTTACTGTTGTGTAGCAGTGGTCTAAAGTATTTTTGCCTCTGGTGGGACAATTGACATGCTGGAAATATTTTGGGAGCTCTTTCCTTAAATTTGCTTGATTAAAATCCCCTAAAATGATGGGAAGGGAATCTGGGTGTTTGGCTTCAGCCTCCATAATTTGATCAGCAAAAGTTCTTAATGCCTTGTTTACACAGGCTTGTGGAGGAACATACACAGCTATTAGGAGAAATGAGGAGAGCTCTCATGGAGAATAAAATGGCTTGCAGTTGATATGTATAGACTCTAAATTTTCATCACAGAATTTATACATTATAGTTATACCCTGGGACCAGCTGTTGTTGATATATAAACATAATCCTCAACCTTTTGTTTTACCTGATGCCTCTTCAATTCTGCATTAAGCCAGGTTTCAGTAAAACAGGAACTGCTGAATTGTAGAAATCAGAATTGCATCTATTTAAAAGGAGAATTTCATCCATCTTGTTAGCAAGTGAGCATAAATTAGTCAGAAAGATTGAAGGTTTTTCCCCCTTATTCCTTAGTCTATTTAAAATTCCTGCTCTTTTACCTCATCTCCTTTTTGGTGCTGCCGCTTCTTTGTTTGTTGTAATCCATAGCACCGGAAAATTAGTTAAAATCTCCCCCAAGTTTGCAAAGACTGGGAGGGGGGTGAGGAATCAGAAAGCTGCTCCTTAAAGAAACATTGCCCAATTCTTAGCAGATGGTCTCATGAGTATGAAATCAGTAGTGAATTGGAGAGAATAATAAAGAATAGACAATAGACACATAAACATTTATGCAAAAGAGACAATCAACAAGGCAAAAAGGAACAAAAAGACCAAAGCACCTCCCCACTAGCAATCAGCAACTAGATGAGAATAGATTAACACCAGACCAACAATCAAGTAAACAATACCCCAATCAAGGAACTGCCAAACAAGCCAACAGTAAACAGCCCAACCAAAGAACCTCTAAAACCACTCCCACCAAGACTGACAGGGCAAGTCACTTGAATATAGACTGACAGCAAACCCCACTCCTTACTAGCACTGACAATGTTACCTACTTTAGGTAATGAAATATCTGCAAGAAAACAACCAACTTCATTTCAACCCTGAGCTACAAATGTTCTTCTTTATTGATACCTATTTATAGTGATCTATGCATACATGCCTTCACCAAACTGACATGTCGCTGTACCTTTAAAAATGTAAATTTTCATCAATTCTAGACTTCTAAAGATTAATAATATTTAGCACTTCTGATGTTGTTGCTCAATCTTCTGACACTTTATGATCCAACAGACAACTTTTAACAGGGCTGCTTCTTTGACTTCTTGTGAACTCCTGTTTGTGTCATCAATAAGGCCCAGCTACCCTGTTTTCTATAACCTTTTAATTGCTTTCAATTTCTTCAAACATCAGAGTCATCTCCAATGACTATCTATACTTGCTTTTACTGCCTGACAAAATTTCTTACTGAAATAAAGCAAGCGCTCCATGGACAACAGTTTTTCACCTTCTACTACACTGTATTAAATATTATCCTGCATCCAAGTATACATATAGAGTAGGGGTTTTTTCCTGCAGGTGACCATATGCAAATATACCACTGTGAAAGGACTATACATATCTGAAGTTTAGAAAGTAAATGGGTGACAAAAAAGCCCACATATACACTCTCACATATATATGCATGCACAATTTCTAAGGTACATAAAAATATATGGCACTAGCCAAGGTGACATTAGCAATTAATCATAGTCAAATGGTTTGGTTTCTTCTTTCAAAAATGGCACTGATTTCACCATGAATTGAGAGAGTAATAATGTTAAGGCAGGAGGAGTGGAGAAGTAACATTTAATCATCAGTCTTTTTTTAATAATTTGAAAGATATTTGTGAAAAAAAATCAGTGTTACAATCCACATTAAGGGGCATGAAGATGATGTGCAATTTATTCAATTTAGTGTTGTCTTTCCTTAATTTATTGGAAATGGTTAGTCTACTAAAAGTATTGCTCATGGCCAATTAAAACAAGACAGAAAGGACAAATTGTTGAAGCATTTTTGTCATGAGTGCTGACTTATGATTGGGAATTTTGGTCCATAGCTACAGCTTGAGCATTTTTATTTTGTAAAACTATTACATACCTAAAATAAGTATAAGTTATATACAGTATTTGTATTCACCATGATCTTGTCAGCAAATTGCTTTTCCCATATGCTATCAACTGGCTGCCCCTTTGTATCATAAAATCAAAACTAGCGCACACTGTCCATTTTTAAATCTTTTCTCAGCATTTCTAAAGTAAAGTAAATAAAGGTCTGGTAGATATGACATGAGGCCATCCCCATGAAGAAAATGTTATAGAAAAATGTATTTGGACGTGAATTTTAAAATATTCTCAGTTGTGTCAGACAGACACAACTTTAAGATCCAGCTTGCATTTAACATTTTACATCCTTTATTCTGAATTGCAAAACAAAAATTGGCAGAAGTTGGAACTTCCTGGAGTTTGAAGGAAACTCATTTTCCTTCATAGAGATTCCTCACTGAGGAATCCTCACCGAAATTAAGGAAAATAACATAAATTTTTAAAACACAGGATCAGCTGGTTCGCTCTCAGCATCATGCAAACCCTGTTTCACCACAGCCATCTCCCTGAACAGGACAGAAACAAAAACACTGAAGTGGACAGAATAATCCTATCTGAATTTTCTCACTCATCCACAGACACACGGGTTTGGGTGATGCCTTGCAGGGTCAGGGCCTGTTTGGTGCCTATTACAGCATCCAGACCCAGCAACTTTAAGTCCCGCCGATTTCAGTTGACCAAGTCGGTATGGATGCCAGCCGACCCGGTTTAAACACGGGTTCCACCATCTCTGGCTACAGACACACGCACCCGTATAACCACATTCAATCCCTACAGCGGGAGAGGAGAGAAGCAAGCGGTGCTTGGCTAAGGATGGCGGGCGGGGAGACTGCTAATCTGACCAGCCGACAGGTTCTGTCTCCAATAGAAGGAAGCCGGAGGGAACTCAGAAGAGGCAGGGAGACACCAGACCTTCGGGGAGAGATGAAAGAATACCTCCGAGGGAAGGACGAGGGAAGAGCGGCGAAAGAAGAGCGCACCCGTACACACACCAGCCTCCGCCCTTTTTCAGCGGCACATCCCCTCGCCGCACTGTGTATATCTCACGCGCAGGCTGTTCTCCCAGATCTTCCTCACAGAGCTCTCGTTACCCAGACGCCACGGCTGTCCGTTGAGCCCCGCCTACTGGCTTCCCAGCGGCTCGGCAGGGAAAGAGAGGACGCGACCATTTCGCTACTATTTCTTGGCGCTCTCCTAGGCTGAAGTGCAGCACCTTCTTCCCACGTTTCTCGGCATGGCAAGTCGCCCTGTCAGGCCACACGCCACGGGCTAACAACAATAACCTGACCCTTCGTTATTGCTTTCTTCCCCTCCCATCCCAGACTGAGGAGAGAGCTGGTTTCGCCCAATGTACGGGACACGGGAAGGGTCAACCAAATACACCACCGCCGTACCTTCATAAATAAATAAATGTGGCTTCCTCCATCGTTACACAGGGTTGGATTGCGCAGACGCAGTCAGATTTTAACCTGCGAGTGGACTGCATCAATCAAAACAGCTGGAAGGGCCTTGGAGCTCTTCTAGTCCAGGGGTCTCCAACCGTGGC
>NW_020769552.1:0-15470 GCF_900518735.1 Pseudonaja textilis
GGGGATTTTGAGTTACTGTAAGTAAGGGATTGCAATTTACTTCCTGTGGCAATTTTCCTTCAGAAACCATAAATCAAGAGGAGGAAGCAGAATGCCAGATACCAAAAGTGAAAATAAAATTAATTGCATATCCATGGGACTGTTGTACTAAAATAATAGTCTGTAATCAGAAAATGACTGGCTCAACTCATCAAGAGGTCTTTAAACTAAAAATGAAGGGGAAGGGTGATCAATTTTGAGGACTTAATTCCAAGCACAAACCCCAAGACAGCCAATCATACAATGAGGTAGATGTCAGGATTCTTCCAGTTACTCCAATTAACTTATATGCCACGAGTCACATTCCCAACACTTCCCTCTGGATGTATCATCCAACAAAACATGTCCATAGCCAAGAGTCATCAATCATGTTCTCCAATTAGATACTTGCATGGCAGAAGCTTCAGCCATCTAATCAGTCTTAGAAGAAAATATTAATGGAATGTACTTTTGATTCCACACTGCTGCCTGCTCTCTGAAACTCCCCTCCCTTCCTTCTGTTGGCAACCATAAAACGTGTATACAAAATGTTTTATGAGTTGACATTAGAAAGTGATGAGAAGGAAGTCAAACCCTGATATAAAGTAAGAAATATAGGAAGCATAGGCAGGGGCAGCCAAAAAGAATTCAAATCAGTGGTGGGATTTAGCCAGTTTGCACCACTTCAGGAGAACCAGTTGTTAACTTCCTGAGCAGTTTGGTGAATTGGTTGTTGAAAGAAATCATTAAGGCAGAGAACCGGCTGTTAAATTATTTGAATCCCTCCACTGATTCAAATACTTACAATCTAATGCTCAAAGTTTCGGGAACAAATAGCATGAACTTGATGTATTCCGAGGAAAGGGAGAATATAAACATTAGAATTCCAGATTAGAATTCCAGTTATACAGTGTGTCTTTATGTGTATGTATGTCCATTTAGGTGCAATTACAAAGTCAGACTTGATAGATAATTTGTTATGTAAATTACAGGTCACAATTTATAAGGGGAGTGATTTTTCGTATACTCTGTAGATGAGAAAATAAAATACAAAATAAAATAATTTGGATTTTCTCTTGCTGAAATGGGCAACACCTAAATGTTTTGTTTGCTAACATTCAGTTAGGTTTCGAAGTAGTTCCACCCTTTTCCTTTCCTCCAACTTGAACTTTGTATGCTATGTTCATTCATTCATTCATTCATTCATTCATTCATTCATTCATTCATTCATTCATTCAATCAATCAATCAATCAGTTCAGTGTCTTACTCAGAACATGCTTAGGTAAAACGTTTATCAACATGGATAATAAATTGTACCAGAAAGTTTTTTAAAGACTCTTTGGTTTAAAATAAATAGTATGAGGAACTGTCCTGTTGAAAATTAATATCCACATATTTAATATAAAAGTCTACTTCTATCTTGATTACTGGGGCCTCAGTGGGTAGAAGAAGAAAGAATGAAGAATAAAGGAATGTGTGATTGTTCCTGATTAACAAATATTTGGTGATTATTCACATGAAGTTATTTCCAATTATTAAATGGACAATATTTTCTTGCATTTCATGATTTATTTTTGAAATAATCGAGTACAAAATATCCCAAAATCACAGCACAAAATCTCCACCTAAATGAGCAATTCTTCTGCCTCATTATATTCTCTGTACAATTCAGATTGGTCCTCAATAGGATAATGAAGCATTTTGGAAAAAAGGTACAAGCCAAGAGACTAGGCCCAGAAGCTAAAATGGAGAAGATCTCCACGGCCACTGTGGACTTCCCTTTGGTGCTCAGGAGGTAGGGAGGAAGGTGACCCAAACACTGCAAAAGACCAGCATGCTGAAAGTAATGAATTGGCTTCATTAAAGCTGTCAGGCAATTTCCTAGCCAGAAAGGCCCCAGAGAAACAGACTAGGGCCAGGAAACCCAGGTAGGCAAGAACAGCATAAAACATTGAAACTGAACCTTCCTTACATTCTGTGATGATCTCTCTAAACAAGGAGTGGATGTCCAAGTTGAGAAATGGGGGAGAAGTTATCAACCAAGTGATACAAAGAAGTGCTTGGACAAGGGGACAGCCTAAGACAAAAGAGATGGTCAGAGGTTTCCCTAAGAATTTCCTTGACCTGTTCCCTGGTTTGGTAGCCATGAAGGCCAGAGCCACCATGACAGTTTTTGTGAAGACAGAGGCAACTTCAATGGAGAAGAAAATGGCAAAGGCAGTTTGTTGGAAGAGACATGTGAGTTTCCTGGGTTGACTAATGAAGAGGAAGGAGCAGAGGAAGCAGACCAGGAGGGAGACCAGGAGGATGTAACTTAGATCTCTGTTATTAGCCTTGACAATTGGTGTGTCATGATGTTTACGGAAAATCACCAGAACAGCAGTTGTGCTCAGAGAAAAGAAAAGAGCTAAAGAGGATAAAGCATAACCTAGGGGATCTTCATAGGCAAGGAAGTGGAGCTTCTTGGGAATGCAGTGGACCTTATCCTTGTTGGGGTATTCATCTTCTGGGCAAAGAGCACAATCTGCTGCATCTGAAATTAAAAATCTTTACACAATCATTTAAGAAACATCTGCCATGAGCATTATCTCACCTTAGGGGTGACATGACTGTTCCTTTTCTGCTATGGCCAGCCCACAAAGGAAGTGATGGAATGACCTATTGTGCATTTCATGATGGATCAATTCTCTTTCTTTGTTAATGATCCTATGTTAGTTTAGTCAGAGATATGGATCTATTCATCTCCAGTTGGTCTGGACAATTTGTTGTGGAAAAAGGCCCTGTCTCTTCACTGGACATTTACATAACTATTGTAACCCACTTCATACTGGAATTACAAAAAGACTGATATATCTGTCAGCCAGAAATCTTGCTCTTTTGCATGTCTGTGTGACAAGAATGTCCAAAATGTAACAGGGTAAGACATAAAAATTTGCACTGAATGATATGAGAGGGAATGGTCAAATTGGTTGCAAGGAAAAGGATATACAATTGTGCACCAAGTATTCTGAAAAGGGAAAGAAGTGATTTACAGGGAAAATCCCTGTACCCTGAAACTTTGAAGCCTATAGTTCTGTGAACAATGATAATATTTTGATTCACGGAATGGTTCATTGATCCTTGAAGGTCTATATTTGAAATATGCCCTACCTGTCAGATCAGAAATGCTCCCATCTGAACAAGGGGTACATAGGTAGCAGCAAACCTGCTTGCCCTCTGGGACACTTCTCCTCTCTCCTGCCTGGCACATCTTCATGCCACCCTTGGCAAAGGACACCTTCTAAAAGAGATAACTACTTGAGATGACTGAACCAATGAACATGCTTCATATTCTGTGTCCATCTTCAGGAGATGATTCACTAGGTTCTATCAAAACACCACACACCTACATCCACACACCCACACCCACAGACACCCAAAGACACACAAACACAACCACAGACACAGACAGACAAACAGATACACAGACAACAAAGACACAGACACACACAGAGACACACAAACATATATATACGAAGAAACAGACATCCTGCGATCTCCAGAACTTAAAATTACATTTATTGTACTTACTAAATTTTCCTCAGCCTCTGCTGACATCATCAGAATATTAAGCTACCATTACAGAGATCTCTGGCAGTAATGGTAATTCTGGTAAAATTCTGGAGGCAAGTTGTTCCACTGATTAATTGATCAAACTGTTAGAAAATTTCTCCTTTGTTCTAAGTTGCTCCTCTCCTTGATTAATTTCGACCCATTGCTTCTTGTCCTGCCCTCAGGTAATCTCATTTCTGCTTGTTCATGTTGGGGCAGGAGACCACACAGTGCACCAGTGCTACTACCATGGAGCTGTCCCATGTGCCCTGCACTGGCCTATCTCAGGGCCCCCGCAACCAGGCCATCCATGCCCCAACACCTGTGTCCCCTTGTGGCCACTGCACCATATCTCCGCTCAACCTCCTGATCCATTGTGGCTGTGAGCAAACAGAAGAAGTGGGCCTGCAGCCATATGGGTTCCTGCTGCACATGGCCGCAAGACAGGTGTTGGGGCAAGGATGGCCTGGCTGCAGGGGCCCTGATGTAATCAGGTGGAAGGCACATGGGGCAGCTCCACCACGTTCTGGCACCTCATGGCTGCAGCACAGGTTCTTAAGTAGGGCTTATTTTGTGGGGTAGGGCTTATATTAGGCACACACATAAAAACATGCTAGGGGCTGTTCTGTTTTCTAAATGTGAACTTGGCACAAATAAGATCTTAAGTATTTTGCATTCAAAACAGTTTTTTCTGCCCCAAGTTATGCTGTCATTGTTAGGAATGTAAGTCACCTAACAGTTATTTAGGTTGGAAATATATAAACCAGGATAGACCGTTTAATACTGAATCCTTAAGAAAATGCAAAAACTGTCATTGGGTGTGGGTTATCAAATGGCCATAAGATGGAGCCAGAAACCTGGGTTGTTTAATCTCAGAAGGAGTGAGTGAGTCTCAGTGAGTGTGTGAGTCTCTGTTTCCTTCTGTTGGAGAGTATTATCATTCTTCCTACATAACTGTTACTGATCATTGATGTAAGTCTGTTACTGAACTGTTTTTTGATACTGGACTTTGATATTTGGATTATCCCTGAACTGAACATTGACCGCTTTACCCGTGAATGACTTGGAATGCTTGTCTTGGACTTTGCTTAAATGTTTATCGGAAATAAAACCTACATTTACTGTACGGTGTTTCTGTGTGCTGTGTGTGTGTCTTCACTACTCTCACTACTTCTCCCTGTATACGCTCTTTCTCCTAACGGGGAATTACCTCAACAATCATGTTTCCTGATTCAAGAGTTCTGTTTTCCAGTTAAGACATTCTGCATCTCCAGGAGAGAATGAATCTTCCATCTCACCTTTATAGGCCGGACAATTGCATCAGAGCGAATAGTGATATCCTGGCCTGGGGGAGCCCTGGGATTTATTTCCCCAACTTTCTGAAAGACTACTGATTCATTGGGAAGGCGAGCCCAATTCAGAAGATCATAACGAGCAGATCCCAGTCCTTTTTCTGAGAAGGGAACTTCTTCTCCAGCACTGTTATTGAACTGGACGCTCATCAGATAAGGAAGAAGCTGAAACAAAAGTGACCTTCATGAATTGGAGTAATTGTCTGAAAGCTAGAGATAAGGCATCATGACTTCTATCATTTTTACTATTTATTTTTATTTTTGCCATCATTTTATCTTTATACCCTATATAAATGACCTTTGCAATCACCTTAAAAGCAACTGCATCCTCTTTGAGGATTATGTAAAACTATTCAACACCACCGACAATGCTACTGCTCTTCAAAGTGACTTTGATTATGTATCTGAATGGTCAAACAATTGGCAACTCCAAATCTTGACCAACAAATGCTCTGTCCTACACATTGGTAAAAAGAATCAGTATACCAAATACAAGCTAAGCGGATATGACCTCATTGACAACCTCACTCTGTTAAGGACCTAGGATGACTCATATCTAATGACCTGAGCACCAGAGCTCACTGTAACAGCATTGCCAAAAAGGCATTAAGAGTTGTAAATCTAATCTTACGAAGCTTCTCCTCTGGAAATATAGAATTGCTAACTAGGGCATACAAAACCTTTGCTAGACCAATACTCGAATACAGCTCATATGTCTGGAATCCACATTGTATATCAGACATACTACAATACATTAATATGAGTCCAGAAGTGTTTCATGAGAAAAGTACTACATTCCTCTGCTCACAACAGAATACCCTATATCACCAGACTTGAAATTTTGGGCTTGGACAATCTTGAACTACACCACCTACAGTTGGACTTAAGTGTAGTACACAAAATCATCTGCTACAATGTCCTACCAGTCAATGACTACTTCAGCTTCAACCGCAACAGTACAAGAACACACAACAGATACAAGCTCAATGTTAACCACTCCAAACTTGATTGCAGAAAGTACGACTTCAGCAACAGAATGGTCAATGCCTGGAATGCACTATCTGACTCTATTGTTACATCCTCTAACCCCCACTCCTTTAACCTCAAACTATCCACTATTGACCTCACCCCATTCCTAACAGGTCTGTAAGGGGTGTGCATATTGTCCCCATTTATTCATACCTATTTCCTGTATTCTTACTCATGTTTATACTTATACCTATTATTTTGTAAGTGATTGACAAATCAAATAAATAAATAAAATAAATAAATAAATTTGGGGATAGGCAACTCAGGCAAACTTTGAAGATCTTTCAGGATGTTATATAAAGATATTTTCTCTATAGATCTTGAAGATAACTGGTTTGTAGTTCTTCTCTTTTCCCCCTCTGCCCCCTTTCCACTGAACATTATGGTGAATTCAAATTATTTTTACCAATAATTGCTGTTTTAATATGTTCAGAAGTACATTGATATTGTAGCAAACAGATGGTGTATTTAATGAATATTATAAGTATATGAAGTTTCCTAACTAAAATCTGTGATCTGAATACGAAGTGGCAGAGATTACCTACCATGGCAGAACATTGGAGATTCTCTTTCAAAGTCTCCCAAGGGCTGGTTGTGATCTAGATCCATACACTGCATGTAAAGCATGTGCTACAGCATAAATAGCATTGTAGACATTGTAACTTTCACCAGTCATGCTTGTTTGAAACATGTAGGTTGGCAGATTCGCTAAATTCTCTTTTCCTGTACAGTATTTCTTCTGTTTTATAAAATAGCGTCCTGGTTTGTGGAACTCACAGTCAAAGACCTTTTCCCACCATAGTGGGAGAATCCTATCCTCTTGTGGGTTCAAAGGGTCTAAGGAGAGGAGGAAATTTCTGAATTCTGAGATATCTCCGCTGTGGTCCCTAAAATGCAAAGACCCATACAAGTGCTTTAAATCTTTCCAAGTATCATGAAGATGGTTTGTATGTGGTTTCCAATATGAAGTTAAGATCTAAACTTTTGGACATTGTTTTTTCAAATAAGTTCAGAGACAAAAGAAATGTTTCAACAATATCAGGTTCTGCAAAGAAAAGAATGACTTCAACATTAGCCCATAGTTTTGAAAGTACTGTGAATTTGAACACTTCTTCATGAGAAAAATCATGTTTCACCCTTTGAGTGAAGGCCTGGCAGATCTCCTTCTCCATGAGCATTGGCCTCAGAGTTGAGATGAATCGTTCTCCATTCTCATTTTCAGAGTCAATAAACCCAACCCAGTTCCACTGGAAATACAGGAGCATCCGGACTAAACCCACATATTGAGGAAATTCCTTGGGATTAATCCAAAAAGAGGAAGGATAAACTCTTTGGTTTCCCTGAATGAACTTAAAGCCAATGCTGAGATGGAAAAAAATGAGAATCTTCTTTAAAAGAGAAAAGATAAAGATTGATGGTGACTTTAGAGGTCTCCATTTTGTAGTTTATTGACCCCGTCAAGCTGAGTCACTTTGAGACATAAGATTCTCCCTTTCTCTGGAAGAACCACCAATTAATATATTTTCCCTGGTTGTGACATTTCAGAATCCAAGGAAACCAACCATAAAGTTGGTACAGGGAATAAACCACAATGAAAGAGTACTTACCCTTCTATGAATATCACATTATTCATAGGTGCAGAAATATTACATTATGTATCTCTTAGACGAAGAACCACCAATTAACAGATTTTCTGTTAAAATATATCTTGACACATAAAATATCAAAATGAGTCCAATTGTAGCATTACTTCTCAAAGTCATATAGTATTGATGTCAAGCTCTTTTTGGTGTCATGTTGGACTTTTGTGTTCACTTCTGTAATTTGTCTCCTCCATAACTATATCTAAAGGAGCCCCCTTATCTGTGGGATCTTGAAGATACTGAAGATGGAGGCCATCAGCATTGAGAATTGGGAATTGTCACCTCCAAAGACAGAGAAGAGAGTGTCCCTCTGGCCACATTTGTAGCCTGGAACCATTTGGTCATGTGTGGAGAGCAGAAAGAGGCTGATCAACAAAACTCTTTTGTTCCAATTGGCATTGTCATACATATTGAAGCCCAGAGTGATGTTGAGGAGGAGAACCAGATGCTGGTTGATCTCTGTCACTGCAAACACCAGGGCCATGAACGTCTGGTAGTTGTTGGGTATGGGTCTACAGTGAGAGAAACATTGTGAAACATTACACCAAAGCATGTGATGAAGTTTGCCTTGTATTCTTTCTTTGTGGGCTTTTCTTTGGAGTCCCAAATATTAATGGTTTTTGGGGGAAGATGCTTCTTGATTAAACTTGGATGACTTTGTGGGAAAGGATACTAAGTCAGAGCTGTCAAACTTGCCACATCACAGCAGTGTCATGTGATGTCTAGACTGGGCATGGGTGCTAGACTGGGAGTGGCCAGCGTGTGACACATCCAGCCTGTGGGCCACAAGTTTGATAGCCCTGTGTTAATAGTCTGTGACATTCTCTCTATATATCACAGTTTGATTTTATGGATTGCACTCAATGGAGAACTGATTTTCTCCACTGTGTGAACTGTGTGAACTGATTCACACAGGAGATACACAATTTCAGTCTCTATCTCCAAAGAGAGATTCAATCAGGTTGGTCTCTCTTGAGCTTCAGGAAAGTGGAAAAGGCCTGCACTATCTACATGAAGGGCTTTTGGTGAAGGATGGGTTGCATCTTAAAAGAACTGGGCAGAATATATTCAGAAAGGAAGTCATGGCTCAACTCATCAAGAGGGCTTAAAACTAAAAATGAAGGGGAAGGCTGATCAATCTTTAGGATCTTTAAGGACTTAATTCCAAGCACAAACCCCAATACAACCAATCAAACGATGAAGTATCAAGTGGTGGGAAGGAAGAAAAACCCAGATATGAACTAGGAGTTGTAGGAAGCATACCCAGGGTTGGCCATAAAGGACTGAAATAGTTATGCTCTAATGCTCAAAGTTTAGGGAACGAACAGGGTGAGCTTGAAATACTAGTACACGAAGGCAATTGGGATATATTTGCTATTACTGAAACTTGGTGGGATGAAACACATGACTGGAATGTAGCGATGGAAGGATACTAACTACTAACTTCAAGAGAAGCAGATCTAACAAAAGTGGAGCTGGAGTTGCATTATGTGTAATAGATCACTTGCTCTCTACATAGATGCTTCCAAACCATTACAGTCTGGTTTGGAAGCATTTCTGCTTCAGACAGGAAGGCCATGCAGTGAGTGGTGAGGACAGCAGAAAAGATCATTGGCTGTTCACTCTCTTCCATCCAGGACGTGGCACATAAGCCATGCTTGAGCAGGGGCCATGGGATTGTCTGGGACGCTGCACATCATCTTTACATGACCAGGTTTTCATGTTCCCTTCTGGGAGGGGTCTTCATGGCATCCAAAGCAGAATCTCCAGATTCAGCCACAGTTTTGTTCCATATAGCATCAACCTTTTGAACCCTCAAGTTTCCTCTTTCCACTACATATTCAAGATGGACAGTGATTAATATTTATAGGTATGTATATGTTAGGGTTTAGGCTTATACATATGTCGTATATAGCATGTTTTTATGTATGTGTGCATTTTGAGAACAGGTAATAGAATTTCATTTTTAATCTGTGCCAGTGTACCCAAGTAAAAAAAATGACAGTAAAGGTTATCTTATCTAGATAGAATAGAATAACAGAGTTGGAAGGGACCTTGGATGTCTTCTAGTCCAACCCCTTGCCTAGGCAGGAAATCCTACACCATTTCAGACAAGTGGTTATCCAACATCTTTTTTAAAACTTCCAGTGTTGGAGCATTCACTACTTCTGGAGGCAACTTGTTCCATTGATTAATTGTTCTAAGTATCAGGAAATTTGTCCTTAGTTCTAAGTTGCTTCTCTCCTTGATTAGTTTTGACCCATTGCTTCTTGTTTTGCCTTCAGGTACTTTGGAGAATAGCTTGACTCTCTCCTCTTTGTGGCAGCCCCTGAGATATTGGAACACTGCTATCATGTCTCCCCTAGTCCTTCTTTTCATTAAACTAGACATACCCATTTCCTGCAACCATTCTTCATATGTTTTAGCCTCCAGTTCCTCTTCTCCTCTTCTCTGCATTCTTTCTAGAGTTTCAACATCTTTTTTACATCATGGCAACCAAAACTGGATGTAGGATTCCAAGTGGGCTTACCAAGGCATTACAAAGTAGTATTAACACTTCATGTGATCTTAATTCTATGATCCTTCTGTTTATGCAGCCTAGAACTGTATTGGCTTTCTTGGCAGTTCTGCACATGGTTATCTCATATTTAAATGGTTGTCCACTAAGACTCCAAGATCCCTCTCACAGTTACTACTATTGAGCAAGGTACCACATATACTGTATCTGTGCATTTGATTTTTCTTGCCTAAATGTAGAACCTTACATAACAAAGGATGAAAACCAACTAGCATACGGGTCAACTTAAAAGAAAAAAAGCATGAGATTGCCATAGTCATATTCTACAGGCCAACCAACCAAGCTGAAGAAATAGATGAACTTCTACAGTTTCAGTGGCTTCTCTGTATCCCATCTACTAGAAGAGATTTTGTCAGATTAATCCCTTTTGAGTTTCAGGAAAGCGGAAGAGGGTGTGTTGTAATTGTGGGACACCTAATAATTCAATTTATGTAAGAAATCTGCAAGTTAGTTTTAAAACTCTGTAACAAAAATAAACACAACAGAGGAAGGGAATGATATAAATAGAATAGAAATATGAAATGCCACTTAGACAGTGTGTCATCATGTGTGTGTATATTTCTGCATGTGTTTGTGTGCAGTTCCAAAGTCAGGACCTGTAGATAATTTGTTGTGTTAGTTATATGACACAATTTATAAAGGGAATGATTTTTGGTATAGTCTGTGTATGGCAGTGGTGGGATTCAATTTTTTTTTACTACTGGTTCTATGGGTGTGGCTTGGTGGGCATGGCCGGGGAAGGATACTGTAAAATCTCCAGTCAGTGGTGGTATTTGCCAGTTCTCTGAACTACTCAAAATTTTCGCAACCGGTTCTCCAGAACTGGTCAGAACCTGCTGAATACCATCTCTGGTGTATGAGAAATTAAAATAAAAAATAAAATTTTCTCTTGCTGAAATGGTCAACATTTAATTGCATTCTTTGCTCACATTCACTGCACAGTTTCCAAGTGATTCTACAATTTCCCATTCCTCCAACTTGACCTTTGTATCCTTCCTTCCTTCCTTCCTTCCTTACTATTTCTCCATTACCTCCCTTCCTTTCCATTTCCTTCCATTCATTCATTCATTCATTCCAGCAACTTATTCAGAACATGCTTAGGGATCATGTTTATAAAAGCGGATAATGAACCCAAGCAGAAAAGAAATTAAAGACTCTTTGGATTAAAATAAATGAACTGATCTGTTGGGAACTAATATCTACATAAATTACAAAAGTTAATTTCTATTGTGATTACTGGGGCCTCACTGGGGACAATGAAAAAGAATGAAGAATAAAAGGATAGTGATTGTTTCAGACCAACAAATATTTTGTGATTAGTCATATAAAATTATTTCCAATTATTTAATAGACAACATTTTATTGCATTTCATGATTTATTGTTGGAATCAGACCAAATACAAAAATATCCCAAAATCACAGTGCTGAATCTCCACTTAAGTCAGAAATTCTTCTGCCTCATTATATTCTCTTTACAATTAAGATTGGGCTTCAGTAGGATAATGTAGCATTTGGGGAAAAATATACAAGCCAAGAGACCAGCCCCAGAGGCCAAGATGGAGAAGATCTCCACGGCCACCATAGACTTCCCTTTGGTGCTCAGGTAGGTGGGGAGGAAGGTGATCCAAACACTGCAGAAGACCAGCATGCTAAAAGTAATGAACTTGGCTTCATTAAAGCTATCAGGCAATTTCCTAGCCAGAAAGGCCACTGTGAAACTCATAAGAGCCAATAAACCAAAGTAGGCAAGGACAACATAAAACATTGAAATAGAACCTTCCTTACATTCTGTGATGACCTCTCCAAACAAGGAATGGAAATCCATGTTGAGAAATGGCGGAGAAGTTCCCAGCCAGGTGGCACAAAGAACTGCTTGGATCAGGGGACAGCCTAAGACAATGGAGTTGGTCAATGGTTTTCCTAAGAGTTTCCTGGTCCTATGCCCTGGCTTGCTAGCCATGAAGGCCAGAACCACCATGACAGTTTTTGCCAACACAGAGGAAACTGCAAGGGAAAAGAGAATGGCAAAGGCAGTTTGTCGTAAGAGACAGGTCATCTTCCCAGGTTGACCTATGAAGAGGAAGGAGCAGAGGAAGCAGAGAAGAAGGGAGACCAAGAGGATGTAGGTGAGATCTCGGTTGTTGGCTTTGACGATTGGTGTGTCATGATGTTTATGGAAAATTAGCAGGACTGCAGATGTGGTCACAGAGAGGAAAAGAGTGAGAGAAACTAAAATGTATCCCAGGGTGTCTTGATAGGCAAGGAAGTGGATCTTCTTGGCAATGCATTGGTCCTGGTCCTTGTTGGGGTATTTGTCTTCTGGGCAAGGCTCACAGTGAGCTGCATCTGAAATCAAGAGTCTTTGATTATCATGAGAGTCTGAAATCTAAAGCACTGAATATCATGAGAGGGAATGGACTCTTTTCCGGATCCAAATTGATTTATAGGGAAA
Source organism: Pseudonaja textilis (assembly GCF_900518735.1). Next base: position 12,665 of record NW_020769552.1, read on the forward strand.
TTGGTTACAGGGGGAAGGATATAGAATTGTCCACTGAATACTTTGAAAAGGAAAAGAAGTTGTACCCTAGAATATTGAAGAATATTGTAGAATGATTTTAAAACATCAATATTTTGATTTATGGAATGGTTCAGTGAAACTGGATGGTCTATATTTGAAGTACAAGCTCGATACCTGTGCTTTGCTATGAAACTCTGTGATCGGGCTTAGTTTTTTGGGAGGAAAATAAGGGGGGAAAATTCTGCCTCTGCCTACCAACATCCATCGGTATTCATCTGGCTAGTGTCCTGTCATTGTGTTAGAGCAGGGGGTCACCAACTTTTTGGACCTCAGGGACCACAAAACTCATAATTTTAAATCCCAGGGACCACTAACCAGTTCTGTGGGTGTGGCCTAATTTGTGGGTGTAGCTTGGTGGTCATGTGACTGGCTGGGCATGGTTTGTATGTAAATATTATAAATATTTATCTAAATATTGATTTTTTTATTTAAAAAGAGCAAGTTTTACCCCAAATCAGGCAAAACAGGCAGGCAGACTGAGTTGCTCACAGAATCATTTAGTGATCTATCTATCTGCCATTGGCTAGCTCAGTCTGTCACATAACATTTGCTTTCAAGCAAACTCATAAAATTTGCTAGCAAGTAAACTCACAACACACCATGTATATAAATATTGAATTTTTTATTAAAAAAGAGCAACTTTTACCCAAAATCAGGCAAAGCAGGCAGGCAGATTGAATTGCTCACAGAATCATTCAGTGATCTATCTATCTGCCATCGGCTAGCTCAGTCTGTCACATAACATTTGCTTTTCGTGAGTCTGCACTGAATGGAACCTTCAGTCCTAAGGGAAGTTCAGCTGTGCTTAAAAGCAGAGCCGAAGATCTAAAGACTAGCTGGAAAGCAAGAAATCCAACCTTTTCCTGCTTCCTAGCTAATCTAAATCTCCTGGGACAGCAGAACAGATGATGGCTGAAAAAAGGAAAAATAGCAATTTTAGCAGGCAAGATTGTTGGGTAAGGAGTGAGTGGATGGGAAGCATTCCTGTGGGCCATGTGGACGGCGCAGCCTTGTGTTTCTGTGTAGCCTGGATTAATTGCTTTGGGGGGGGGTGTTCTGGGGGTGAGATTTCTCTGCAGCCCACCAAAATTTTCTCATGGCCCACCAGTGGGGCCACGGCCCACTGGTTGGCGACCGCTATGTGAGAGAGTTGAGAGCTGTTTGGAAACTGAAGCAGTATTGGCTGTGTGATCAAGAAGGAGACAGCAAGGAGCCTGGGCATGGCTTACCTCAACTGTTCTGTACTAAAGCTGTTTGGTGCTGCTGTGAATCTAAATCTAAAACTGAAACTGAAACTCCTCTCCTCTGCTTGTGTTATGCCTTTGGAAGAGATTTCTTATCAGGTCGGGAGAGGAAGTAGAACTCCTTAGCATCAGAGCATGTTAATAATAATATAGGAAATACTAAAGCTCTGGTGATCATTTCCAAAAATCCTTTCTTAGTGAGCACCTAGAAGCCAAGAGGAACATATGTGCCAAATTTTGTAGGCTTTATGGTCCTGGAGATTTTGTGATAATGTGTGAGTGGTATTTCACATAGACAGACAGACAGACAGACAGACAGATGATAGATAGATAGATAGATAGATAGATAGATAGATAGATGATAGATAGATAGATAGATATTCTACCTGTGTGATCAGAAATGCTCCCATTTGAACAAGGGGTACATAGGTAGCAGCAAACCTGTTTGCCCTCTGGGACACTTCTCCTCTCGCCTGCCTGGCATCTCTTCCTGCTACACCTGGCAAGGGGCACTTTCTAAAAGGGAGAAATGCTTTAGATCAGGGTGTCAAACTCAAGGGCCCAGGGGCCAGATCTGGCCCATGGGGTGTTTAGATCTGGCCCACAGGGTTGCCCTGGAAACAGTGAAGGACCAGCCTGCAGTGTCTCTGCCAGTGAAAACAGAACTCAGGAGGGCCACGGGAGGCCATCCTGAGCTCCATTTTTGCTGGCAGAAGGTTGCAGGAGGCCATTGCAGCCAAAAACAGAGCTCAGGAGCCCGTTTTCCCTAACAGAGCACTCAACCCTCATGCAGCCCTCAATGAAATTGAGTTTGATACCTGTGCTTTAGATGAATGTAACAATGGACATGCTTCATTTATCCATTGCCACATTCTGTGTCCTTTAAGGCACAGAATCTAATTTCCGCACAAATCCACATAATTAAAGTATAGACTTCTCCCTCCCCCTATTCGTGCAGGTGTAAGGCATCCAGAAAGTATCCATGATATAAATCACTCCGAGACATTTTCTCTCCATGTCTGGCATGTCAAAGGCAATTTCCCAAAGTGAAATTATTTTCACGCGTTACACAGAATCCACCTTCTCTCTTCCCTTCTCTTCTCCCACTTCTACACTTCATAAATCATGAGAACCAATTAACTGCAACTGGAATTTCTTAATACGACATACAGAATAACCTTGAACATTTCAACTCCTCCACCCCCCCTTCCATGAAATGTGACAGCTGAATTTTAAAGCTGACAGCATGTCACATTGTGCAATTGAGTTTCATGATATTGTTATGAGAAAATCTCTTTGGGGTTTTGGCAAACACCTGCTGAAGTGTCCTTGGTTCTCATTGCTACTGTTCTTGATATTTGGAGTCTACATTCTCTTTCCCCCTTCTTTTGCCCCTAGTTTGTTGGGAAGCTGAGAAGTGATAGTGGTTGCAACAGCATAAGCACGCTTCAAACTTTACACACACACACAGACACACAGACACACAGACACACAGACACACA
>NW_020769552.1:20470-38929 GCF_900518735.1 Pseudonaja textilis
CCACCCAATCAAGTCCCACCCCCACTAGCAGTTAAAAGGAAGAAGCAGCTGCAATCTCACATCAGTCTGAGAAGCAAGAGCCAAAGACAGAAGCCTGAAGATGATGAATGAGACTTCATCGAAACGTTGCCTAGATACCTCGAATCTTACGCGGGAGAAAACCCGAACAACCAAAGATCCATATATATGGATCTTTGGTTATTCAGGTTTTCTCCTGTGTAAGATTGGCAGTATCTAGGCAATGAACAGAACATGCCTCCAGCCAATCAGAACACTGCCAACCCCCCAACCAATCAGAACACAGCCAAACCCCCAACCAATCAGAACACACCCCCACCCAATCAGAACACAGCCAAGCCCCCACCCAATCAAGTCACACCCCCACTAGCAGTTAAAAGGAAGAAGCAGCTGCAAGCTCACATCACTCTGAGAAGCACAGAGCCAAAGACAGAAGCCTGAAGATGATGAATGAGACTTTATCGAAACGTTGCCTAGATATTGCCAATCTTACACGGGAGAAAACCGAATAACCAAAGATCCACATACAAATACCCGTGAGAACCTCAGAAAACACACACACACACACACACACACACACACATATATATACACTGAACCAAATTTTGGGTCCTATGTTTGATTCTATAATTGGAGTGGTCTTTAGAAATCACTGTTGCTTGCACTAATGGCCAACTATATTACTTTATCCTGAGACAAATCTGACCTCAAATCTCACGTGCAAATCAGTTTTTTTTTTTACCAAATGTCATCTGTCATGTTTCCCGATTCAATAGTTCTATTTTCCAATTAGGGCGTTCTGCACCCCCAGGAGAGAATGAATCTTCCAGCTCACCTTTGTAGGCCAGATAATCGCATCAGAGTGAATGGTGACACCCTGGCCTGGAGGAGCCCCTGGATTTATTTGCCCAACTTTCAGAAAGACAACTGATCGATTGGGGAGGCGAGCCCAATTGAGAAGGTCATAACCAGCAGATCCCAGTCCATTTTCTGAGAAGGAGATTTCATCTCCAGCACTGTTGTTGAACTGGACATTCATCAAATAAGGAAGAAGCTGGGAGAAAAAAGAGATCTTCAGAAATTGGAGTCTTACAGAAAAGCAGAAAGGATAACTGACTAAGAAATTAGACCTACAGATAGTTAAGAAAGCACAATACTTGGGAATATATTTAACAGCAAGATGTATGACAATTAAAGAAAACACCTATACAAGATTACTACAACAAATCAAAGCAGATTTGGAGAAATGGAAAAATGTGCAATTATCAATAGTAGGAAGAATTGCAACTATAAAAATGAATATTCTATTGAAGCTACTTTTTCCATTCCAAACGATCCCCCTAAAAATGGGGAAAATACTTTGATGAACACAACAATCTTGAAATTTGTTTCGCAGGGGAAAAAAAAGCAAGAATAAGATTGAAAATATTGCAAGAATCTAAGAAGTGATGACCCAGGGTGGGATACAAAATAAACACAGTCACAAAAAATAGGTGAAGCCCTTTTTATTCCTTCAGTTTGCTTCCAAGCTCCAAATATCCTTGACTGGAGTCAAAAAACTCCCACACAAGTAGTTATAAGAAGGAGGAAATGCCATTTAAATTATAAAGAGTAAAAAACAACACAAACCAGGCAAGATAAGGGCTTGAAGATGTCCACAGATATTAGAACACACACTGGGAAGGACGCCAAACTCAGAGAGGAACAATAAAGTAGAGATATTTCCACGCTTTGTTTCCAGCACTCACCCATATGCATGTCTGTCCTCTTATCTTATCCAGTTGTCACAGCTGCAGCCCATGAAGAGGATCAAGGCCCTCTCCTCCCCCATAGACCATGTCTCTCCCTTATCCTCTCCTCCCTGCATGCCCTAGAATGGAGAGGGGATGGGCCTGGGTCCTTTTCTGACTGCCCAGCCGGCATCTGCCCTTCCCAGCCTCCTTCACCTCTGGAACCACACTTCCACTCCCTGTCGGCTGTTCCTCCTCTCCCTCAGAGTCAGTCTCCACCAGGGGCATGACAGCCGATTAGAATGCAAAACAAAATAAGCAAGAAAATGGCAAGAGACCTATCCACTCTAGATGAGTTCAAATCAGCAGGAACAGATGGATTACACCTCAAGGTTCTGAAGGAACTGGCAGACATGATCTCAAAAGCACTGAACCATAACTTTCAAAGATTGTGGAGTAGTGAGCAACTACCAGAGGAAGGGAAAAGAGCTGAAGTAGTTTCCATCTTCAAAAAAAGAAAGAAAAATGTATCCATGAAACTACAGACCAATCTGCCTGACATCAATACCGGAGAAGATTCTGGAATACATAAACCAGTTGTCTGTAAGATCAATTGGGCAAATAGGGGCTGCCACAGAGAGGAGGAAGGGGTCAAGCTATTTTCTAAAGCACCCGAAGACAAGCCGAGGAATAATGGATGGAAACTGAACAAGGAGAGATTTAACCTGGAAATAAGGAAAAACTTTCTGACAGGAAGAACAATCAACCAATGGAACACCTTCCCTTCGGAAGTTCTGGGAGTGCCATCACTTGAGATCTTCAAGAAGAGATTGGACTGCCATTTGTCAGAAATGGTGTAGGGTCTCCTGCTTGGGCGGGGGATTGGACTAGATGACCTACAAGGTCACTTCCAACTCTGATTATCTGTTATCTTCCATATACATACAAATATTTTAATGACTTTCTCTATCTGATAGAATAAACAAAAAATTCCCTCAACCCTGTCCAACTATTTATCAAGTCTGCATTACTATTACTATCAATATTCTCATTGTTCTTATCACCAATCTCCTCCCACTTTTGACTATGTGACTGTGTTGCTTGTATCCTTCCAATTTAAATTGTTTCCACTAAATTAAGAATTGGCTAGAAGAAATTACGAAACAAAAAATCGAGTTGAAACCAGAGATATTTTTATTGGCTATATTAAGATATAAGATCTGTAAAAAAAAATTCCAATATATAATACTTCATATAATAACTGTGGCCAGAATTGCCTATGCCCAGAACTGGAAACAAGACAATATTCCTTCCAATGTAATGATAATACAAAAAGTTTTGGGATGTGAAGAGATGAATAGTTTATCGATGGAATTAAAGGACAGAGAAGAAATTGAGTACTATGAGATTTGGAATTTATGGTTGGAAGGTAGACACAAAGCTGATAGACAAAGGGTACGTAGGAGCTATAGTAAGTTGAGATAAATACTGTTTGTAAGCCTGTCAATATTTGGTTTATATTGAATGTAGCAACAAATATGTAATATATGGTAGCAACCTACATAATTAGATAGTATGTCAATGTGAGTGAACACCGATATTGAAATGCTGTAATGAATGGAAATGAGTTTTTATGATGAAAATATGATTAATAAAATTTATTTTTAAAGTAAATTGACTGTTTCCTAGTAGGACTTGATTGCTTATTGTACCCTATGACTATCATTAAGTGTTGTACCTTAAGATTCTTGATGAATGCATCTTTTCTTTTATGTACACTGAGAGTTTTTGCACCAAGACAAATTCCTTGAGTGTCTAATCACACTTGGCCAATAAAGAATTGATGATGATGATGATGATGATGATGATGATGATAAAGGCTAGAATGCAGGAACCAGTTCTGACTAAGTGTGGCTATGTGTAAGTTAGGTTGTCATATCACTGACCAGAAAGATCCAGTGTTTAACTTTAGATTCAGAACGGTCTGATGAGTTTTAGAGCAGGAACAGGTGGGATTCAGGCTACATACTGAGAAAAACTGAAGCAGTTGTGGAAGTGTGCGCACTAGGACAACAACTGATTTCTTGATGCTTCTTGCACACCCAGATTGTCATGTGATTCTGGGCAGGGGTGGGCTTCAAAAATTTTAGCAATGGGTTTTCTACCTGGTTGTTGGGTGGGTGTGGCCACAGTGGGTGTGGCCTAGTTCTTAGTAAGCTAGAAAAAAGTGGAATAGATAGCACCACGCCTAGATCGACTCGAAACTGGCTGGCAAACCGTACTCACCGAGTAGTGCTTAATGGGTCTAAGTCTACATGGAGGGAAGTAAGCAGTGGGGTGCCACAAGGTTCTGTCTTAGGCCCAGTACTCTTCAATATCTTCTTTAACAACTTAAATGAGAGAACAGAAGGGGAACTTGCCAAATTGGTGAATGATACTAAGCTGGCAGGAATAGCCAACACCCAAGAAGATAGGCTCAGATCCAGATGGATCTTGACAGACTAGAACACTGGGCCATATTTAACAAAATGAAATTCAATGTGGATAAAAGGAAAGTCCTACACTTAGGCAAGAAAAACCAAAATTACACATATAGACTGGGTGAAACCAGGCTCAATAGCAGTAACTGAGAGGGCTCTTGGAGTCTTAGTGCACCATGGCAGTGGGGGTATTTTTGCCCTCCCCAGGCTCTGGAGGCTTTTCTTGAGCTTCTGGGAGGGCAAAAACATCCTCCCCAGGCTCTGGAGGCTCTTTGGAAGCCAGAAACTGCATTCAAAATGGGCCACATGGAGACTCCTGGGAGGGGTGGGATTTGAGGGTTCTCTGAATTGCACAGAATCTTAGGTAGTGGCTCTCCCAAACCCTTGCGAACCTCCAGCGGTCCACCACTGGTACTGAGGTGATGCCTCCTCCCTGAAACCCAATCAACCTTTTGAAGGCTTTACAGGATGCTATATGAAGCTATATGAGGTTAAGAAAATGGCTAGGTATAGGCAGGGGTGGGATTCAAATTTTTTAACAACTGGTTTTGTGGGTGTGGCTTAGTTGGTGGGTGTGGCTTAGTGGTCATTTTATTGGCTGGGTGTGGCCAACTCAATATCACTCACATCGAAGCACACATCTCCTTGCCTGGCCTCTCATGACTGTGGGGATGCTGCAACAGTCGTAAGTGTGAAAAATGGTCATAAGTCACTTTTTTTGGTGCCCTTGTAACTTTGAATGGTCACTCCACACAAGCAAAGTACCAGCAAAGGAAGGGAAAAAAACTCCAGAGAGGTTCCTGAGACAGGAAGCATAGTCCTGCCAAGAATGTAATAAGGGTTAACGGAGAGGCAGTTTCTGTAAGCAACACCAGAATATTTCCTTCCTGCCTTTCTTACAGGATTAGGCCAGTAATTTCTTCTAACAACTGGTTCTCCGAACAGCTTAGAATGTTAACAACTGGTTCAAGGTGCGAATAGGTGCGAAATGGTAGAATCCCACCCCTGGGTATAGGGAAATTCTAGATGACCGAGGGAACTTAAAGAGCAGACCAAAATTGGAAGAACAGGGAATAAAACTGAATTGGTGGACCTATATCCAAATTCAAACAAGATATAAAAAAGACAGTAAGGAATTTGGAAAAGGTAACAAAATACAAAAAACTAGATAAAATCTTGATTGGCCCAGATGATAAATTATTATCAAAGTTATATAAACATTTATTAGAATTTGAAAGAGCAGAAGAAATTGTGAAAGGAGCAATGATTGCATGGGGTAGGAACATTGGACATACTATTGATCTGGAAGAATGGCAAAAGATTTGGAATGTGAATTATAAAATAACAAAATCGGCAGCATATAACCAACATAAAATGTTCCATCATTGGCATTTGGCACCTTCAAGACTGGCTAAGATTTACCCAAACTTAAAACCAAATTGTTGGAAGTGTGGACAACGATAAGGTACCTTCTTTCATTCTTGATGGACACGCCCCAAAGCAAAAAAATACTGGAAAATGATTCAAACGTGGTTAGAAAAGTTAATTAAAAACAAATTTGATTTTGTCCAAGAATTATTCCTCTTAGGAATAATAAAAAACTATAATAGAAAGATAAAATATCTTATATTACATATATTAACAGCAGCAAGAATTTCATATGCTCAGTACTAGAAGGAAAACTCTATACCACCTGAAGGCTTAATAATAAAAAAAATATTTTAGAGTGTGTGGAAATAGATAAATTAACTATGGAATTAAAAGGGAAAACAGACACAGAATATAATGCAGTATGGGAAACATGGTTTATTTGGATAGATAATAGATATAAAAATAGAAAATGTAAATAATGTATACAATAAATAAGAGGCTATGAAATTCAATAAAGCTACACACACACACACAGCTATTTCTTCTTTTGATCTTACAGACAACTGGCTTACAGCTCTTCCCTTTTCCTCCCTCTGCTGTTTTCAAATATGCATTCTACTAAAAACAGATTTTTTCTCAATAATTGTTATTCTCATCTGTTGTGAAGTACACTAATAAGGTAGCATCCAGATGCTGTATTTAATGAATATTTCAAAATACACACGGTAAGTTTCCTCTATAAGAACTATGGATATGTATAAAAAGTGACAAAGATTACCTGCCATGACTGAACATTTGAGATCCTTTTTCCAAGCTTCTTCATAGTTGGTCTCACTCCTGAATCACACATGGTATGTAGTGCGTGTGCCACAGCATAAATGGCATTGTAGACATTGTAACTTTCACCTGTCATGCTTGTTTGAAACACATAGGTGGGCAGATTCCATAATTTCTCTCTTCTTGTACAGTATTTTATCCATTTTACAAAATAGTCACCTAGTTTGTAGAACTTACAGCCAAAAACCTTTTCCCACCACCGTAGGAGGATCCTATCTCCTTGTGGGTTGAAAGGGTTTAAAGAGTAAAGAAAATGGCTGAATTCTGAGATATCGCCGCTGTGGTCCTTCAAATGCAAAGACCCATGCAAGTGCTTTAGAGCTTTACTTTGATATAGAAGATGGGTTGTATGTGGTTTCCAGTACGAAGTTAAGATCCAAACTTTTGGACATGGAGTTTTACCAAATGACTGAAAATTCAGAGCCCAAAGAAATTTTTGAACAATGTCAGGTTCTCCAAAGGAAAGAATAACTTCAACATTAGCCCATATCTCTGAATGCGAAGTGAATTCATACACCTCTGCATCAGAAATATCCTCTTTTGCCATTTGAGTGAAGGCCAGGCAGATCTCCTTCTCCATGAGCATTGGCCTCAGAGTTGAGATGAATTCTTCTCCCCTCTCACTTTCAGAGGCAATGAACCCAACCCAGTTCCACTGGAAATATAGGAGCAGCTGGACTAAACCCAGAAATTGAGGAAATTCTTTGGGATTAATCCGGAAGGAGGAAGGATAAACTCTTTGGTCTCCCTGAATGTACTCAAAGCCAATACTGAGCTGGGGAAAAAATGAAAATCATCTTTAAAAGACAAACGTAAAGACTGATGTGAGTTTAAGGATTTCCCATTCTGCAGTTTATTGACTCCATCAGTCAATCTGAGTCATTTTGAAAGAATGCAAAGAGCACCCACACTTCTATTATATTAAAATGCAATACCTCTTGACAAGTACAAAAATATTACATTATATATCTCATAGAGGTTATATCTTGACTCATAAAAAACAAATGAATCCAGCTGTAACATCAATTTACTATGTCATATGCTATTGATGTCCCACCTTCTATGGTTCCATCTTGGATGTCTATGTGTGCTTCTGTAGTTTGTCTACTCCATAAGTGTATGTAAAGAAGCCCCCTTACCTGTGGGACTTTGAAGATGCTGAAGATGGAGGCCATCAACATTGAAAATTGGGACTGGTCACCTCCAATAATAGAAAAGAGAGTGTCTTTCTGGTCACATTTATAACCTGGAACCATTTGGTCACGGGTGGAGAGCAGAATGAGGCTGATGAAAGAAACCCTCCTCTTCCAATTGGCATTGTCATACATGTTGAAGCCCAGAGTGATGTTGGGGAGGAGAACCAGATCCTGGTTGATCTCTGTCACTGCAAATACCAAGGCCATGAACTGTTGGTAGTTGTTGGGTGTGGGTCTGCAGTGAGAGAAACATTGTCAAACATTGCCACAAATGTCAGTGGGTTTTTTTAAAAGATGCTTATTGTTAAACTTGAATGGATTTTTGACAATGGAGAAATGCCTCTCTGTCCACATCATGGACCATTTTTTATTCTTTTATAATCCCTCCCTTCTTCTCTTTGCTTCTTCTCTTTAATCCTACCAGCTTTCTCCTCAAGCAACCTAATCAATTTGCATCTCAATTTGGCAACTATTGCTGTGCAGAAGACACCAGTGGAAAATACATCACATATTTATTGAGGGCCATTATTCATAAGCACTGCTGATTCCAAAATGGAATTTTGCATTTTGTGCAGTACCTCACACTGGAAATGTGTTGCTGTTTTCTTTGAGTCTCCTATTATGACTTTATGTCCAAATTAATGTCTTCATCAACTTCTTCACTAGGCTAGTAAAATTCCTAAAGTGTTATCCTTCCTTACTCTTTATGTGGTTTATTATCTTCCTGATGAAGGGTTCTGGAAAGATTGAAAATCCAGCCTATTTAATTAGTTAATTCAAACTATTCTCCAAATCACCTGAGGAGAGGACAAGGAGCAATGGGTGGAAACTAATCAAGGAGAAAAGCTTGAACTTGATTAAAACTAGAACTAAGGAGAAATTTCCTGACAGAACAATTAATCAGTGGAGCAACTTGCCTACAGAAGTTGTAAATGCTCCAACACTGGAAGTTTTTAAAAAGAGATTGGTTGACCATTTGTCTGAAGTGGGGAAGGGCTTCAAGACCTCCAAGGTCCCTTCCAACTCTGTTATTCTGTTCTAATCAATCTGGCTCTTTATTGAGAAAAGCACAAAGATTTGAACTATTCTGGGAAGTTCAAATAGCACAAGAATAAATGTTTCTGACCAAACAGCAAACAATCACAGCTATTTGTCCTCCAAGTATAACTTACAAATATGGGAGAGAAAATGGGTATGGGTCTTTGTTAAAGTCCAAGAAAGGGTTCCAATAGTTCCCCAGGTGCAAATTCCCCCCAATAATGAGATCACCAGGCCTGTAATAATATTCTGGAATCTTGTAACGTTGTGGCAGCACACAAAGGGTTTGCATCTTCTGAGCAATAATTGGATGCAGGAACCAGAAGAGCAGAAACAGGAAAGGCAGCCAAATCATTCTTGTTAGTTTCCCTCCTAGATCAGAAATCAAGATTATGCAGAAGCTGAATTGCAGGCATTACTTTAAATATTACCAGAGTTTTAGCAGATAAACCCAGGGCGTGTCACCTGGATGGCTTCAGGGTAAATATATCAAATATGCTTCCTCTTACCTGTGTTTGGGCTGTGAGCAAACAGAAAATTAAGGGCAGCTGAATCTCTTCAAACACAGGAATTAGCTCTTTGGAAGACAAGGTGAGGTGATATTTTTGAAAGCAGGTTTTTATCTTTTTCATGGCTTGAAATCCACGGGGGATGTATTAAAAATACTGCTCTTCTGATAATTGCAAGGAACTGCACTCCATTTTGTTTCTTCATCAGAAGAGGAAAAACACGTTTGTGTCTCTTGTTGCTAATCCACAGGGCAGCTGAACTTGAGAGTAGGGTGAAATGAAGTGACAAATTCAATTCCATGAAACTGAGCAGCTGCACAGAAAGTTCAGCCAGGAGTTCAGCTTGTTTCATAGTTCAGGTAGTTTGAGTCTTAATGGGTCATGGTGCCACATGACAGGTGTACTCTTGCAAATGTGAGTAATCAAACATGCTTGGATGGAATTGCTGGTTTATTTATACCCACATGGCAGGGAAAATAAAGTTAGTTCCCAACTCCTCCAATGGTTCTTAACAATAGACAGGAGGATTTCTCAAGATGTCAGGCTGCCTTAAACTCTACAGGAGTGTTATCTAAAAACTAGTTAGAGCCAGAAGCAGTTGGCCCTGCTTTTCTTATGAAGTGGGCTTTCTTCTTTGTCAACTTTTGCGGGAAATTTACTATCACTCATCATAAATGTTAAGGTCTTGGGATTTAAGAGCCGATCAGAGTATGGTGATGCAATAAAGGGCTGATGCAATTGAAGATGAATCAGCATTGGTGCTGTCTCTTTAAGACTGAGGATGGGTTCTACCACTTTAAGAGGTGTTTATATAAGGCAGCCATTAGAGGGCGTGTTACTCTCTCCTTGTGTTCTATATCCATTGCAGAGTTCTCTGTGTAGAGTTAAGAAGAAGATCGATTGCTTGTAAGGTATTTTGCCTACCAAGTATATTTCTGTATGTCTTGTATATAAACCACAGTTAAATGTCTAAGTCTCTGTGTGCTGTGTTTTGCTCCTGGGTTGTCTCATAATAGTAGTCATACTGCAAATGCTCTGACAATACACCTCTGTACTGGGTGGGGCAGAGGTGGTATTCAGTAAGTTCTGACCAGTTCTGGAGAACTGTTAGTGGAAATTTTGAGTAGTTTGGAGAACCAGCAAATATCACCCTGCCTTCCCCTGCCATGCCCACCAAGCCATGCCCACAGAACCCGAAGTAAAATTTTTTGAATCCCACCACTGGGGTGGGGTAATAAAAATGGAGGCACTTTGTGGAATCAAACAGATGTCCCAAAACACATAATCAAGTATTTATTAACTAGCATGTGCTGGCAGAACTCCCTCCAAATATGAAGAGAGTCTGCCCAACTAAATGATACACTCATATTTATCTAAGAAAAGCAGGGGAGACTAACACATAAGCAACAGATGATGTAAGGATTCATATTCATTGGTCAGGGATTTCAAATAACTATAAGTAAGGGAACTCAGGTTTTTTCCAGCATTCCTTCAGGAATCCACAGTGTGGAATAAAGAATAAAGCAATAAAACAATAGTTTAAGAATTCTACTTTTCCCCTTTCCTGCAATTTCATCTTTGTATCCATATTAATTAATTAATATTTTAATTCTAGCATTTTATTCACAACATGCTTTGAAAACATGTTTATCAACATGAATAATGAACCCAACCAGAATTTTTTAAGGACTCTGGATTAAATTAAATAAACTGAGAAACTGTGCTGCTGGGAACTAACATCCACATATTTAATATTATAGATTACATTTATCTTGATTATTGGGACCTCACTGGGGACAATCAGAAAGAATGAAGAATAAAAGGATGGGTTATTGTTGCTGATTAACATATATTTTGTGATTGATCAAATCATGTTATTTCCAATTATTTGGTGGACAATATTTTCTTGCATTGTCATGGTTTATTTTAAAAATCAGATTGAATACAAAAACCTCCCAAAATCACAGCACACAAATTCCACATAAATCAGCAATTCATCTGCCTCATTATATTCTCTTTATGATTCATATTGGGCCTCAATAGGATACAGCAGTGGCCCCTAACCTTTTTTGGCCCGGTACCGGCATCACAAAATGATCCACAAGGCAAGGCGAGCTGAGCGACTGGCCAGCCAGCCGTCCCCCGCTTCTCCCTGCCACCTTCAATTCCTCCTTTGTACCTTAGTCGATGGGCTTCGGGACAACTTTGGGATGGTTGCTCGGCTCGCCTTGCCTTGGGTGCTGAAAGAATCCTCGCACCTCAGTTTTGTTCGAAGCCACCCCCCCTTCGATGAAATTAAAACAGAAGGATTCCTTCACGACCCAAATGCCGCTTTCCAACTGGAAAAGCTTACCCAGAAGGACTTTCTCATCGAAACAAGATGGCGGGTGCCCAGCAAACCAGTGGCCCGATACAAAATGTTCCACAGACCGGTACCAGTCCGGGGCCCAGTGGTTGGGGACCCCTGGGATAAAGAAGCATTTGGGGAAAAAGATGCAAGCCAAGAGACCAGCGCCAGAGGCCAAGATGGAGAAGATCTCCACAGCCACCATGGACTTCTCTTTAGTGCTAAGATAAGTGGGGAGGAAGCTGATCCAAACACAGCAAAAGATCAGCATGCTGAAAGTAATGAACTTAGCTTCATTAAAACTGTCAGGCAATTTCCTAGCTAGAAATGCCACCATGAAACTGACAAGTGCCAAAAAACCCAAGTAGGCAAGGACCACATAAAACATTGAAGCTGAACCTTCCTTACATTCTAAGATGATCTCTCTAAACAAGGAGTGGAAGTCCAAGTTGAGAAATGGAGAAGTTGCCAGCCAAATGACACAAAGAACTGCTTGGACCAGGGGACAGGCTAAGACAATGGAGTTGGTCAATGGTTTTCCTAAGAACGTTCTTGCTTTGTTCCCTGGTTTGGTGGCCATGAAGGCCAGAACACCATGACAGTTTTTGCTAAGAAAGAGGAAACTGCAATGGAAAAGAGAATGGCAAAAGCTGTTTGTCGAAAGAGACAGGTGAGCTTCCTGGATTTTCCAATGAAGAGGAAGGAGCAGAGGAAGCAGTGCAGGAGGGAAACCAGGAGGATGTAGTTGTTGGCGTTGACAATCGGTGTGTCATGATGTTTATAGAAAATCACCAGGATAGCAATTGTAACCAGCAAAAAGAAAATAGCTAAAGAAGCTAAAGCATATCCCAAGGGGTCTTGATAGGCAAGGAAGTGGAGCTTCCTGGGAATGCAGTGGACCTTAGCCTTGTTGGGGTATTCGTCTTCTGGGCAACGATCACATTCGGCTGCATCTGAAATCAAGAGTTTTTATGTAAGCATTTAAGAGTCATCAGCCATGTGTATTATCTCACTTTCAGAGGTGGCATGAGTGTCCCCTTGGACAGCCTCCAATGCAAATGAACCATTATGTATTTCATGGTGGATCAAAAAAGGCCAATCCTTCTTTACTATTAATAATCCAGGGATACATTTGCCAACAGCATGCATCTATTCATCTCTAGCTGGCCAGATCAGTTTGCTGTGAAAAAAAGGTACTTTCCATTCACTGGGAACTTCTATGACTTCTGTGGCTTTCAATGTCAAAATGATGGTTTTCCTCACTCATGAGAGGAAATGGTCTCTTTTCCTGATCCAAAGTGATTTATAAAGAAATAGGTTACAGGGAGAAGAATATACAATTATGAACCAAGCTGCCAGGATTCCAGCAATCACCCTCATTAAATCATAATTCTCGAGCCAAACTTCAAACGACTGCAAAGGATTTATTAGAGATGACATACTGGCACTGCTCTGTATGAAGCCAACTCTGGCCTAGGTCATTGACAGTCTCCTGTGACTCTGTTTTCCCCCCTCCAACTGGGTGTGTCATAAATCAGATTCTCCAACTGAGCACCTTCATGGGCTGGGTGTCATCAATCACGTTCTCCAATTAAATATTTTTGCAGGCAAAAGCTCTGGTATTTTAGCTATATTTTTTAAAAGATAAGAATTGAAATGTACTTTCACTTCCAAACTGCTGCACTGCTCTTCCAGATTTCCTCCCCCGCCTTTTTAATGGCTACTTAAACAGGCAAAGGGATGTTTTATGAGTTGACACAAGCATTCTGAAAAGGGGGAAAAAGTGATCAAGGAAAATCTATAAGTTGTACCCTGAAACTTTGAAGACTATCTATTATATGAACAATAATTTTAAAAAAATCAATATTTTAATTCAGGGAATGGTTCACTTATTCTGGAAGATCTGCATTTGAAGTATACCCTACCTGTCTGTTCAGAAAAGCTCCCATCTGGACAAAGGGCACATTGGTAGCAGCAAACCTGCTTGCCCTCTGAAACACTCCTCCTCTCTCTGGCATGGCACCTCTTCATGCCACACCTGCTGAAGGGAACTTTCTAAATTAGAAAAGAGAAATACTGTAGACAGCTCAAGCATTGAATATTATTATTTTATCCATTTCCACATTCTGTGTCCAACTTCAGACATGGTCCATCATGGTCTATCAGAAAGCAAGAACAGCTCCTGTGGGATTCAGTTCAGTGGCATTCCTGACCCACAAGTGGATGCTGGAGATTGAAATTAGGACATTGGCATGGAAAGGAAGACTTGTAAGAATGAGCCATAGCTTTTATGAAACAATGAAACACAAGGATCCAAGTGAATGGTGTGAAGAAACCAAGTTGAAGTCAGAGTGTGCTAGCAAAATAGAAACATAAAAGAAATGTGTGCTAACTGAGGCAGCCTTAAAGAACTCATTTTCCAGTAGCCTTTACCAATGTTTCAGTTGCAAGTAACTGATATATTTTTTTAATTAAGATAATACTTTTTTATTGAGGATAGTAACAGTAGAATAGCTGGGAAGTAACTTGAGTTTTACCAATTTTGAATATCTGTGCTGACATCTTCTATTGGCTAAAGGTAAGACTGTACCTCTTCATGCTACACCTGGCAAAGGGCACCTTCTGAAGGAGAAAAGAGAAGTACTTGAGATGATCAAATCATCTTGATTTATTCACTTCCACATTCTCTTTCCATCTTCAGACATAGTTCACTAGAGTCTACCAGAAACCAGGAACAGCTCCTGGGAGATTCAGTTCAGTGGAACTACAGACCCACCTGTGATGCAGGAGATTGAATCACAGATTTTGGCATGCAACGGAAGACTCATTGAGCTACAGCTTTTATGAATCAGTAAATCATAAGAATCCAACTGAACAGTGTGTGAAGAAAAGAAGTTCTTGGAAGAATCAGAATGTGTTAGCAAAATAGAAACTTAGAATAAATTATGTTAAAGAACTTGGTTAGTATGATTTAGCAATGTTTCTGTTGCATGTAACTGATGTTTTTTATTAATACAATACAATATTGTAATTTTTATTGAATTTACCAATTATGAATATCTATGCTTACATCTTCTATTACCTGTCTACAGGTATGACTGTATCATTCACTCCATCTCTCTTGAATTGTTTAAATGTTTAAATGCTCCAGTGCGCACTATTAAATTAAAAAAAAAAAATACACTGAGCTTCAGTCATTGGATTTTGAGTCCTGTGTGTGATTCTACAATGGGAATGGTCCTTAGAAATCACTGTTGCCTACTCTAATGGTCAACTGAGTTACAAGAAGTTCTTTCCAATCCTGACACAAATCAGGCCTCAAACATCTTACATGAAAAGCAGGTTTTTCACCAAATGTCATGCTGTCATGTTACTTCCTTATTCAATAATTTAGTTAGGAAGTTGTGCATCCCCAGGAGAGACTGAATCTTCAAGCTCACCTCTGTAGGCCAGACAATTCCATCAGAGTGAATGGTGACATCGTGCCCTGGGGGAGCCCTGGGATTTATTTGCCCAACTTTCTGAAGGACAATTGATTGATTGGGGAGGAGAACCTAATTGAGAAGGTCATAACGAGCAGATCCCAGTCCATCTTCTGAGAAGGAGGCTTCTTCTCCAGCACTGTTGTTGAACTGGACATTCATCAAATAAGGAAGAAGCTGGAAAAAAAAGGTGACCTTCAGAAATTTGAATAATTGGTTGAAAGCCACACATAATAGAATAGGATTCTTTATTGGCCAAGTGTGACTGGATACACAAGAAATTTGTCTTTGGTGCAAATGCTCTCACTATACATAAGAAAAAATAAAGTACATTCATCAAGAATGATAAAGTACAACACTTAGTGAGAGTCATGAGTTACTAATAAGCTATCAAATCATACTAAGGAACAAATAAAACAATATAAATTGTAAAGATACAAGGAATATGGTTATAGTTATAAGTAAGGCCACATTTGGAATTCTGCATCCAGTTTTGGTCACCACAATGTAAAAAGGATGTGGAGACTCTAGAAAAAGTGCAGAGAAGAGCAACAAAGATGATGAGGGGAGCTGGAGGCTAAAACATATGAAGAACAGTTGCAGGAAATTGGTATGTTTAGTTTGATGCAAAGAAGGATTAGGGGAGACAGGATAGCAGTGTTCCAATATCTCTGGGGTTGCCACAAAGAAAAGGGAGTCAAGCTATTCTCCAAAACACCTAAAAGCAGGACAAAAAGCAATAGATGGAAACTAATCAAGGAGAGAAGCAACCTAAAACTAAGGAGAAATTTCCTGACAGTTAGAACAATCCATCGGTGGAACAACTTGCCTCCAGAAGTTGTGAATGCTCCAACACTGGAAGTTTTAAAAAGATGTTGGATATCCATTTGTCTGAAGTGGTGTAGGGCTTTCTGTCTAATCTGCAGGTTGGACTAGAAGACCTCCAAGGTCCCTTCCAGCTCTGTTATTCTATGATCTAAGTGGGACTATGTGGTAATGCCTGCCTTGGGTTTTCGCATCACTGTCCAAAAAGGTACAACATTTAGATTTTGAGTCGGAAAAGTCTGATAAATTTTAGAGCAGGAACAGGTTGAGTTCAGGCTATATAGTGAGAGCAACTGTGGTGGTTCTGGAAATGCACCCACTAGGACTTCAATTGCCTTGTTGAAGCTTCTTGGCCAAATACACTCGGATTGTCATCTTGTTCTGGGGTGACACTGTCTCCCTGAATCTCAGGCAACCTTTGAAGGCCTTTCAGGATGCTATATGAAGATAATTCCTCTATTGATCTTAAAGACAAGTGGTTTATACTTCTTCCCTTCCCCCACCCCTGCACCTTTTCACCTAAAGATTACGGTAATTTCAATTTTTTTTCCAATAATTGCTCTTTTAATATGTTCTGAACTACAGTTTCTTCTGTATGGACTGAATAAAAAGTGACAGAAATTACCTGCCATGACTGGACATTTGAGATTCTTTTTCCAAAATTCATTATGGCTGGCCTCACTCTTGATGCATCCATTGCATGTAAAGCATGTGCTACAGCATAAATAGCATTGTAAACATTGTAACTTTCACCTGTCATCCTTGTTTGAAATATGTGAGTTGGCAGATTCTGTAAATTCTCTTTTCCTGTACAGTATTGCAACCATTTATTATGAATGTGGCCTGGTTTATGGAACTCATCTCTTCCCACCACCTTGGGAGAATCATATCTCCTTGTGGGTTCAAAGGATCCAAAGAGAGGAGGGAATTGCTGAATTCTGAGACATCACCAGCATGTTCCGTCAAATGCAGGGACCAATGGAAGTGCTTTAAAACATCCCATCTATCTTGAAGATGGCTTGTATGTGGCTTTCAAAAGGAAGTTACGATCCAAACTTTTGGACATGGACTTTTATCAAAGAGGTTGAGAGTCAAAAGAAATCTTTCAACAAAGTCAGGGTCTCCAAAGGAAAGAATAACTTCAACATTAGCCCATTTTTTTGAATGTAAAGTGAATTTCTGGATTCCCAAAATGAGAAGCATAATGTTTCACCATTTGAGGGAAGGCCAGGCAGATCTCCTTCTCCAAGAGCATTGGCCTCAGAGTTGAGATGAATCGTTCTCCATTGTCACTATCGGAGGCAATAAACCCAACCCAGTTCCACTGGAAATACAGAAGTAGTTGGACTAAACCCAAAAATTGAGGAAATTCCTTGGGATTAATCCTGAAGGAAGAAGGATAAACTCTTCTGTCTCCTTGAATGTACTCAAAGCCAATGCTGAGCTAGAAAAAGTGAGAATCTTCTTTAAAAAACAAAAGTAAAGATTGATGGTGACTTCAGAGATCCCCATTGTCTGTTTTTTTCACCCCATCAGTCAAGCTGAGTCATTTTGAGAGTAAGCTTCTTCCTTTCTTAGGAAGAGCCACCAATTAACATATTATCCCTGGTTGTGACTTGTCAGAATCTGAGGGAACAAACCATAAATCTGGTACAGGGAATAAAGTACAACTAAACAGTGGCTGCACTTCTATGAATAATACATCTTGAAATACTACATTATGTATCAATTAAGGGTTCTATAAAATATATCATGACACATACAATATAAAATCTGTAAGATCAATTATCTAAGTCACATGCTATTGATGTCCCCCGTTCTTTTGGTGTCATTTTGGATTTCTGTGTTTGCTTCTGTAGTTTGTCTCCTCCAAAACTGTATCTAAAGGAGCCCCTTTACCTGAGGGACCTTGAAGATGCTGAAGATGGAGGCCATTGGCACTGAGAATTTGGGGTCATCACCTCCAATGACAGAGAGGAGAGTGTCCGCTGGTCACATTTATAACCCGGAACCATTTGGTCATGGGTGGAGAGCAGAAAGAGGCTGATCAAAAAAACTCTCTTGTTCCAATTGGCATTGTCATACATGTTGAAGCCCAGAGTGATGTTGAGGAGGAGAACCAGATCCTTGTTGATCTCTGTCACTGTAAACACCAAGGCCAAGAACTGATGGTAGTTGTTAGCTATGGGTCTATAGTGAGAGAAACATTATGAAACATTACAGCAACACTTGTATGTGATGGTGAAGTTTGCCTTGTCTTCTTTCTTTGAGAAAAGCACAACGATTTGAACTACACTAGGAGATGGAAACATCATTAGAACATACATTTCTGAGCAAACACAGAAAACAACCACCTAGATACTTTTCCTCTGGGTAAAACTTACAAATATGGGAGAGAAAATGGGTATGGGTCTTTTCTGAAGTCTATGTAAGTGTCCCAATAGTTCCCCAGGTGCAAATTCCCACCGATAATGTGATCCCCAGGCCTTTAATAGTATTCTGGAATCTTGTAATGTTGTGGCAACACACAAAGGGTTTGCATCCTCTTAGCAGTAATGGGAGGCAAGAGCCAGAAGAGCAGCAGCAGCAGCAGCAGCAGCAGCAGCAGCAGCAGCAGCAGCAGCAG
>NW_020769552.1:38939-66834 GCF_900518735.1 Pseudonaja textilis
AGCAGCAGCAGCAGCAGCAGCAGCAGCAGCAGCAGCAGCAGCAGCAGAAAATGCAGCCCAGGCATTCTTCTTTCTAGATCAGAAATCAAGATTGGGCAGAAGCAGAATTACAGGCATTGTTTTAAACTTAACAGACCATTAACACAATAAACACAGGGCATGCCACTGGATGCTTCAAAACAAATATACTTCCTTTTACCTGTTTGGGCTGTGACCAAGGAGAAAATTAGGGAGTGCTGAGTCTCTTCAAACCCAGGGGTTAGCTCTTTGCAAGACAAGGGAAGGTAGCCTTGTCTGCCCCCAGCTTCAGAACTCCAAGCATATATTTAAAGCAGGTTTTATCTTGAAAGACTGTTGTGGCTTGAAATCCACAAGGGATATGTTAACAACTACTGTTCTTCCGATAATTGCAAGGAAAAGTAATATTCCCACCCATTTAACATTCCATTTTGTTTGTGCATCAGAAAGAGAAAAATATGTTTGCGTCTTTAACTTTGAATCAAAGTTAAGTTTAGTAATTGACCTATATGAAAGTGAACACTTGCACACCAAGTACAGCTTCTTCCGGAAATATCCTTCTGGAAGGATATGGCGGCGCAGTCGGTTGCTGAGGCTTTTCGCTCTCTGGTTTGGTGTGTGTGTTTCGTGATATATGTGTCTGAGTCTTGTTGCATGGGGGAGGTTTTCAAGCCGACAAGATTATTTTAATTATTTTAATTTTTAAATACTCTGTAGTGTGATTGTGATGTGGTGTTTGGGGCACTGTGCTGGAGTAGCTTTCAAATTTCATTGTATTTGTGGAATGCAATGATGATAAAGGTATTTTATTCTATTCTAAGGAGAAATTTCTCAACAGGGACAAGAATCACTAATGGAACAAAATTTGCCTTTGGAAGTTGAGGGAGCTTTCAAGAAGAGACTGGATTGCCATTTCTCAGAAATGATGTAGGATCTCTTACTTGGGTCAGTGGTTGGACTACAAGGTCCCTTCCAACTCTGTTATTCTGTTTAATGAAGAGACCTAGGAGACTGGATGATTCTTTGCTATTTATGGGCTTGGTTATTTATGGAGAAAAGCACCAAGGCTCCTGAACTGCACCAGGAGATTGCAAACATCACTGGAATAGATTTTCTGAAAGGAGTCTCCAAATCTACAACAAAGTAGACAATCTTCTTCCACGTTCTCCTCCAGGTGAAACAAAAGGTTGATTTGATAGAGTTGCTGCTGTCAAAGAATAGGGTGGGTGAGTCATGGTTTATTTATATTGTGGATTTTTAATATTGCAAGCTGTCTGTGTGGAAGAACTGTGTGTAAATTCGGCAACCATGTACATTTGTTCAATACATAAATAACACCTTTCTAAAACTGGCATCAGGAATTGCTCAGTGTGGAATTGTATCTCTCTAAAGTCAGAATATTTTCTCAGTGGCAAATTTCCCCCAATAATGAAATCACTAGGTTTGTAGTAGTCCTCCACAATCTGCAAAGGATCTTTAAGTATGTATACACTTGGCATTATTTCCTGAGTCATTGAAGGCAGGATCCAAAGAAGAAGCAGAAGTAGAGTCATCCTATTAATTATTCTCACCTTCCTTCTAAGATAAAAAATTGATGAACATTCAAAATTTGAATTGTGTTTGGTTCCCCCCAGGAAATCTCACCAGGGCTTTAGCACAGAGGAAATAACTTGGGTGGCTTTAGGGCAAATACAACTATATCAACTATACTTTTTCTTACTAGCATTTGAGTTGTCACTGAAGAGAAAAGTGACATGAGTGAAGTTTTATTGATTGCAAGGAATTGCCTCTTTGTAACATAAGCTAAGGTGGCATGTCCACACACACATCTTTGGGAAAGCCCAGAGCTTGTTTCTTTCAAGCAGGTTTTACCTTGGAAAAGTTTTGTGGGTAGAAATCCATAGGGGATACATTAAGAATGAATGACTGGTTTTCTGATAATTGCAAGGAAGTCTAACATCATACTGACCGCTTAGCAATAGCTTATCATATACCAGAAGGGGAAAAACATGTTTGTGTGTCTCGACAGGTGGATTTGAGGGTCAGGGTGCAGGTGGTACTCAGCTTACCTGAAATTGAGCATCAAGATGGAATGTGTGTCATAGTTTCTTCAGATAAGTGAGGGCTAAGGACCAAGATGCTAGCATGTTGATCAATTGTTTTGAATTTGAATTGGTTTAGGGATGATAAGGGATGAAATTATAACTCATTTGTGATCCCTTAAAAATTGGTGGGGTAATCAAGATATGAAGCTAATTTAAACTCTGCAAATTGTTGCCTAACAATTAGTTAGAACCTGAGAAATTTATTTACTCTAAAGCATTAAAAAAATAACCTCTAAAAGTCAATTGAATGAAAACATCAGGATGAAATTCAGGAAAGCCTGGGGGAAAATGCTGAAAAATACTGATAGTTGAAAGAATTTTAATGTCTCTTGATTACAATAATAAAGTGTGAAACTTCCTGTTGGAAACTAATATCCACATTTTTATTTTATTTTAAAATAAAAAAAAATATTTCCAAGTTGATAATAGAATCAACTCTGGGACAACTGGCTCTAATGAAGGATAAAACAATAGAGAATTGTTACTGATTAATAAATACTTTCTGATTAGTCACATCACATTATTTCCAATTATTTGATGGACAACTCCTTCTCTCATTTTGGATCAAAAATGATAATGTCCCAAAATCAGGGTTTCCATTTCCTGCATCAATCACAGTTTCTTTTGCCTCATTATATTTTCTCTACAATTCAGATTGGGCCTAAGTAGGATAATGTAGCATTTGGGGAAAAAAATACAACCCAAGAGGCCAGCCCCAGAGGCCAAGATGGAGAATATCTCCACAGCCACCATAGATTTCCCTTTGGAGCTTAGGTAGGTGGGGAGGAAGGTAACCCAAACACTGCAAAAGACCAGCATGCTGAAAGTAATGAACTTGGCTTCATTAAAGCTGTCAGGCAATTTCCTAGCCAGAAAGGCCACTGTGAAACTGACAAGGGCCAAGAAACCCAAGTAGGCAAGAACAGCATAAAACATTGAAGTTGAGCCTTCATTACATTCTAAAATGATCTCGCCAATCAATGAGTGGAAGTCCAAGTTGGGAAATGGAGGGGAGGCTGCTAGCCAGATGGTGCAAAAAACTGCTTGGACCAGGGGACATCCAAAGACAATGGAGTTGGTCAGTGGTTTTCCTAGGAATTTCCTTGTCTTGTTCCCTGGTTTGGTGGCCATGAAGGCCAGAACCACCATGACAGTTTTTGCTAATACAGAAGAAACTGCAAGGGAAAACAGAATGGCAAAGGCTGTTTGCCGTAAAAGACAAGTGAACTTTCCAGGTTGACTAATGAAGAGGAAGGAGCAGAGGAAGCAGAGCAGGAGGGAGACCAGGAGGATGTAGGTGAGATCTCGGTTGTTGGCCTTGACGATTGGTGTGTCGTGGTGTTTATGGAAAATCATCAGAACCACCAAACTGATCACACAGAGAGAAAGAGCTAAAGAAGCTAAAGTGTATCCCAGGGTATCTTGATAGGAAAGGAAGTGGAGCTTCTTGGCAATGCAATGGTCCTTGTCCTTGCAGGGGTATTGGTCTTCTGGACAAGGGTCACAGTGGGCTGCATCTAAAATCAAAAATCTTTGTCTAAGGTCACAGCAAGCAAATATTATTTTTAATGGAGATACAATCAAACCATGTGAAATTCAAAAGTGTACAAGACAAGGAAGAATAGAATAACAGAGTTGGAAAGGACCTTGGAGGTCTAACCCCTTGCTCAAGCTGGAGACCGGTTGCAGGAAATGGGCTTGGCTAGTCTAGTAAAGAGAAGGACCAGGGGAGACATGATAGCAGTCTTCCAATATTTGAAAGGCTGCCACAGGGAGGAAGGGGTCAAGCTATTTTCTAAAGCGCCTGTAGGCCAGACAAGGAATAATGGATGGAAACTGAACAAGGAGAGATTTTAACCTGGAAATAAGGAGAAATTTTCTGACAGTGAGAACAGTCAACCAATGGAACAGAAGTTGCCCTCAGAAGTTGTTGGAGCGCCCTCACTTGAGACCTTCAAGAAGAGATTGGACTGCCATTTGTCAGAAATGGTGTAGGGTCTCCTGCTTGGGTAGGGGGTTGGACTAGATTACCTACAAGGTCCCTTCCAACTCTGATTATCTGTTATCTGTTACCTTATACCATTTCAAACGAATGACTGTCCAGTCTCTTCTTAAAGACCTCCCGTGATGAAACACCTACAACCTTTGAAGGCAAGTCATCCCACTGATTAATTCTGTGTTTTATCTCTCTTGTTTTTTATATTAGCAGTGGAAATTTTGAATAGAGATATTAGACATGTAATATTTTGATAAATTTAATAAAATTATATTTAAAAAAGAAATTTTGTATAAGGATTTCAGGGGCTTCTGACATGAGTGTTATTATGTCCCCTTTTCTCTGTGGCAAACACACAAAGGAGATGATTGAATGATCCACTGTGTGTTTGAAAGTGAATCTCAATGGACAAATCATACTTCTTTCAGTGTGACCATAAAGATAAGGTCCAAGGTCCAATCTGGGTAGGTCACCAGGACCAGAGTTTTTGGCTTCAGAGCTTTTGGATTCATGCTGGAGACCATCTTCAGGGAACTCATCTCTATCTAGAGAGAAGTCCCCCAAAGGTGGGATCCAGCACGAGTCTTTTCTCTAGCTGGAGAGAAGTTCCCTGAAGATGGGCTCCAGCTACAAGTCCATTGTATAAAGTCCCCATCTGCAAAAGTCCTTATCTGCATAAAACATCCTCTCCATTCCCACACAAACCACTCTTACGCACTGAAATAAACACATACATAAACAAACACAGATACATTTCCTCTCCTTCAAGCAAAATATGAACAAACAAACAAACAAGGTCCAGATAAAGACATGCAGCAAGGAAAGAAAAAAAGAGGAGAGCATCTTTCTTATTTTTCTTCTTTTTTGTGTTTGCTAACTGTTTTTGTCCTACACCATTGCCTTTAAAATGGGAAGGTTGCCTTAGATTATCTGATGATGTGGTATAAAATAGTATAGGGTAGAGAGGTGCAAACCAGCCAAGGTCCAAGTTAACTTCAAAATTTGATAGCAAAAAATCTCATTCAAGATTTGATTTAAGGTTTAGCCATGGGCTACAATTGGGAAGCACTAAAATATCTCCAGCTGAACCTTTTTTGTTTGTTTGTTTGTCAGAAGGTGACCAAAAAATGTAGAACAAGCAATCTTAAGACTTGTGGACTTTAAGATATGTGGACTTCACCTCCCAGAATTCTCCAGCCAGCCATGCTTTTAGGGTTGAAGTCTACAAGTCTTAAACTTGCCAAGATTGGACATCCCTGATATAGAAGTCCAAAAGCTCAGAAGACTAAACCTCTGGCTCTGTGACTGACCCAGATTGGATCCTGCAACATTCTTCTGAAACACATATATTTGCCTTCATTCAATAGAGATAAGTTCTCCAGAGACAATAATTTGTTCAGTTCAGTCAATTTTCTGTGTGGAAAAGTAGACCTTCTCTAATCACTGAGCATGTCCAAGACTATAGTGGCTTTTAGGGTCAGAGAAATTGCCAACTCACCCACACCTACTTTATCCTGGAACCCCCAAAAGATGGATAGATCTGTTAGCAAGGAATCCTGCTGTTTGGTATATTATTTGTATATTATCTGTTGGACGGTGGTGAGAAGAGCAACAACAAGAGAGAGAAGGAATGTGAAGTGAGTGTTGTGAGAGGGAAAGTCTCTTTTCTTGTTCACAAGTGATTCACAGGGAAATTTACTACAGGTGGGAGAAAAGAAACAAAGATGCAGAGCCACCATAGCACCAAAATGTTCTACGGTCCAACCTGTCTACTATATACTTCAAATCTGCTCATTCAGAATTTTTCTTGCAGGAAAGAGATAGATGGCTCTCACATTTTTAATGAACAAGTTAATACCTCACTTTCCAGGGAACGTTTGATAGCTGGTTTTCCCAAAGGGTTGTGAGAGTGGAAAGTTATGTAGGAAAAATGTAAATTGGTGAGGAGAGGAAAAAGTTGCTCTTGTGGGCAGAACACTTTAGATTAGATCCATGGCTAAAAGTCTGTAGAGATTCTCAGCCATCCAGGTTATGGTTGTCCCAAAGGTGCTTTTTCAAGAGGCAACTGGACTTTCTGTTTTTTTCTTTGAAGACATTTCACTTCTCATCCAAGAAGGATGCAAATCTAAAAGGATGCAAATGACCAGTTGTCTGCAAGGAATATAAATCCTTCCATTCCCCAATCAGAGCTGAAGAAGTTTCTTGGATGAGAAGTGAAATGTCTTCAAAGAAAAATAAGAAAGTCCAGTTGTCTCTTAAGAAAAAATACTTTTGGGTCTTTAGATCCATTAACTGAGAGGATCTTCTGAAAATGATGAATATTTTAAACATGTCAAACCTATTAAAATGACAAAAATTAACATTTTTATCTACTGAATGGCTTCCTAGGTGCTGGAAATTCTCTATTT
This sequence comes from Pseudonaja textilis, assembly GCF_900518735.1. Next base: position 45,467 of record NW_020769552.1, read on the forward strand.
TAAGTATGCTCTACCTGTCTGATTAGAAATGGTTCCTTCTGGGCAAAGGGCACATCGGTAGCAGCAAACCTGCTGGCCCTCTGGAACTCTTCTCCTCTCTCCTGCCTGGCACCTTTTCATGCCACACCTGGCAAAGGGCACCTTCTAAAAGAGGAAAGAGAAATGCTTGACATGCCCTATGCAATGGACATACCTCATTTATTCCTTTCCATATTCTTATCTCCATATTCAGAACGTCTCCAAAAGAAATTGTTCATCAGGGTCTACCAGAAGCAGGAAAAGCTCTTGGGGGATTCAGGCCAATGGCACTCTCAACACACCACTGGATGCTGGAGATTGGAACTGGGATTTTTTGCAGTCCTATGTAGGTTTCGGTGATTGAGCTATAGCTTTTTTTAAGGAAAAAACCATGAGGATTCAACTGAATGAGAATGGTCCATGGAAATCTCTGTTGCTTGTTCTAACTGCCTCTTGAGTTGGCAGCAAATATTTTTCCCCCAGTCCAAACCCGTTGTGGACCTGCCACAAATCAGACCTCAAATGTGTCACATGCAAAACCTTGCATTTTCAGCAAATGCCTGCCACATTTTCTGGCTCAACTGACCATTTTTTCAAGCCCAACATATTTTTTTAAGTCCGAGGGATGAATGCATTTTACCCTGAAATTGTCAGCCACCTGAAGCCATTTTGGAGCATCTTCAGGGCTGCCACAGCAAGGCTGGTTGAAGCTGTCGGAATGGGAGTGGGGAAGTAGAGAGCTGGGGGATGTGTAGCCAAAATAAAATTCTTTCTCTTGGGAACCAAGTTTTCTGACCTAGGCTTCCACAAAAGCACAAAGCCAACTCCTCATTCCAATAAACCCTTTTTCTATAGTTTACAGTGAATTCCTCTCCAGCAAAGTCCTGGCCAACAGTCTTTCAAGATATTTCACAATTACAGACCTTTATCAGGCTTGGAGAGTTGCCAGGCCAATATCTTTCAGATGCCACACTGTAGCAGACAATACTTGGCAAGAATGCAGGAACAGATCTTCACCCAAATGAACTAATTGTCTCCTGCAAAACTCATTCCCCTTTTGCTCCTCTTTTATTCTCTATGGGAGTAGGGAATAAAAGGGCACTGTCCACCTGTTCCCTTACTCCCAAGTTGACACTTGTTCCTTAGCTTTTCCTTTCTTCTGGCAGCTCTGTGCATGTGCACACTGGGAACAGGCTCCAGCTGTTCTTCTGCCCCAGTGATCTACAACTATGAAGGCATCTGATAACTGTCAGACAGCCCCATCTCTGCCTCTGACACAGACCACTCATCAGAGCCTTCCCCAGGTTCCAGGATTGGCTCATGTTCCTCCCCAACCTCTTCACTGTCCGAGTCTGCTACCAGCTCTGCTGGCCACTGGCGGGCCTCAACACCAAGGACCTTCTCACCAGATGCTGGGAAGGCATGGACTGAGGCCACTTGGAATTGGGACTGTGACCTGATTGGACCATGTGATGGACATGTGGACTTGAGGCAAGAACTTTGTAGTTTGATTTGGGTGGGGAATACCTCGGGTCTTTCAAAGTTGAATTTTCCCAACTGTGCCAATATGACATTCCTAATAAATTCATCCTGTGAGGAAACCCCAGGCCTCAGAATTTTGATTGTGTTGGGTTTGTTATTTGGAACCCTGACAGAATTATAACCTTGCCTTTCAACTCACCTTTTTTGCCCAGACAATTGCACCAGAGTTAATCGTGAAGTCCTGACCAGGAGGAGTTCCGTGATCTATTTGTCCAACTTTCATGGGGATAAAAGATTGATTAAGGAAGAAAATCCAGTTGAATAGGTCATGTTGAGCAGATCCTAGTCCATTTTCAGACAAGGAGATTTTATCTCCAGCACTGTTGTTGAACTGGACATTTCTCAAATAGGGAAGAAGCTGAAAGAAAAAGAGATCTCCAAACATTGATGTAAAATAGGATGAAGGCATACAGAAGAAAAGGTGGGGGGGGGGAGGGAATCTCCCCTTTCTCGCCCAGCAACCAGTCATAAAGTAGATTGCCTCATGCAGAAGCCCATACTCTCCAACCTATCAACTACAACTGTGTGAACCAGCCTATTATACACTTTATGGTTTGGGCTATTATATTTGATATCTTAAGAGGGAGCAGTTCAGTTGAATAGAAAGATGGAAAGCCATACGTATATACAGTGCATGCCTATACAAAAGTCAGACCCTTTGGATAATGTATTACATCAGTTATAATTTATATACATCTGACTTTTGTTATAAATGTAACAGTTTTACATGAAGGATACCTACAGACAAAGTTTTCATGCCACATTATATAATTCATTCTATGGTTTCCCTCCAGATATACTTGGCTATATACATTTTTAAATGCTTTACTTTGGTTCAAGATCTTCAGAATCAGAATAGAGCCGGGAGGGACCTTGGAGGTCTTCTAGTCCAACCCCCTGCCCAGGCAGGTGATCCTATACCATTTCAGACAAGTGACTGTCTAGTCTCTTCTTAAAAACCTCCAGTGATGAAGCATCCACAACTTCTGGCGGCAAGCAGTTCCACTAGTTAATTGTCCTCACTGCTAGGAAGTTTCTCCTTAATTCCAGGTTGCTTCTTTCCTTGATTACTTTCCAACCATTGTTCTTGTCTTGCCTTCTGATGCTTTGGAAAATAACCTCCTCTTTGTGGCAGCCACTCAAATACTGGAATATTGCTATAATGTCACCCCTAGTCCTTCTTTTCTCTAGACTGGCCATACCCAATTCCTTCAACCATTCTTCATATGTTCTTGTCTCTAGGCTTTTAATCATCTTAGTTGTTCTTCCTTGCAATTTTTCAAAAGTCTCAAGATCTTTTTTTTTTTTTTACTGTGGTGACCAAAACTGGATGCAGTATTTCAGGTGTGGTCTTACTAAGGCTTTATAAATGTCTTGCAAATGCAAATGACAATTGCATTTTAGGAATGATTAAATAGTTTCTGTCATAATGCAATTGCACAATGCCATCACATTGGTTTCTCTAGCTAATAGTAAAAGACAGCAAAATGTGAGGTTGGGCCATGTGGAAAGAAACAGCTGCCCTAAATTGTCATTTTATTGCCCCAGAGGTCCAACATTCAGCCTTTGATCTGGAAAGACTGATGAATTTCAGACTATGATCCCATTAGGGCTACTTTGACTCCAGCTCTGTGTGGTGAGGTTGACAGAGGCTGTCTTCACACAACAAGCTGAGAGGTGCAACAAATGGCAAGCCGAACAAATGGGGTGGGGTCATACAGGACCCTAAGTCATAGAAATATAAACCAAGGTTAAGAGAGATTGAGTTGAGTGTCTTTCTACAAATTGTGTTTAGGCTATATACAGAGAAAAAGTGAAGTGGATTTGCAAATATCCTCGCTAGGACTTCAACTGACCTTTTTAACAATTTTGCACAAATCCACCCAGATTGTCGTCTTGCTCTGTGTTGCATCTCCTCCCTTGAATGGCCATCCCATGAAATTCAGACAAGCTCTAAATACCTTTCAGGAGTTTAAGCGAAGGTCTTCTATGGATCTTATGGAGAATTATTTTGATTTACCTTTTCCCAATTCTACCCCTTTACAAATTATACCTAATTCATATTATTGTTTTCTTTGTAGTAATTGCTGTTTAATCTACAGAATCAGAATAGAACTGGAAGGGACCTTGGAGGCCTTCTAGTCCAACCCCATGCTCAAGCAGAAGATCCTCTATCATTTCAAACAAGGACCTGTCCAGTGATGGAGCACCCACAACTTCTAGAGGCAAGCTGTTCCACTGGTTAATAGACTTCACTGATAGAAAGTTTCTACTTAATTCCGTGATCCATTTTTTGTTGTTGTTGTTGTTGTTGCATTGCCTTCTGGTGCTTTAGAAAATAAGTTGATCCCCCTCTTCTTTGTGGTAGCCCCTCAAATCGTAGAATATCATGTCAACCCTAGTCCTGCTTAATAATATAAACAACATAAACCAGCAATAGAAGGTAACCCATCCAATGTCTTAAACTTTAAAAGAACTGATTTTAACAAAGTTGGAGAGCGTCTAAGAAAAAAAGGCATGGTCTGATCAGAAGTCCATTGATATAGAGATATTTAATCCATAATTCAAGAAATAATTGGGGGAATATAGATAAACTTCTCTAAGGATCTGTGGACTGAATAAAAAGTTCCAGAGGTTACCTTCCATGATTGCACATTTGAGATCCTCTTTCCAGCCCTCAGCATGGTTGGTCGTGCCCCTGCTTCATACATTGCATGTAATGCATGTGCCAGAGCATAAATGGCATTGTAGACATTGTAACTGTCACCTGTCATGCTCGTCTCAAACATAAAAGCTGGCAAATTCTGTAAATTCTCCTTTCCTGTGCATGTTTTGTCTTCCCCTTTAGAGATGTTGCCATGTTTGTAGAACTTGCAGTCAAAGACCCTTTCCCACCATTGCAGAAGAAAGATATCTCCCTCTGAATTCAAAGGATCTAAAGACAAGAGGAAATGGCTGAATTCTGGGACATTTCCGGTATGGTCCCTAAAATGTAAAGCCCCATGGAAGGGCTTCATATATTCCAGGGTATCTAGTGATCCCATCCCACTAAGTTCACAATGGGAAGTTATTATCCAGACTTTGCCATACGATGTTTTTATCCATTGTTCATAAGAAAACAGAGCTCCTTGTAAAGTTGCAATCGTTCTGTAGTCTACAAAGAGGACAATCACTTCAACTTTAAAGGAAGATTTTAAAAGCCAAAGGAATCTGAGCATTGTATTTGTAAGGACCTCCGATTTCAACATTTTAGTAAAGGCCAGGCAAATCTCCTTCTCCTTCAGCATTGGTGTCAGAGTTGAGACAAAGCGTTCTCCAATGTCATCTTTAGAGACCACGAGCCCAAGCCAGTTCCACTGGAAATACAGGAGCAGCTGGACTAAACCCACATACTGAGGAGATTCCTTGGGGTTGATCCGGAAGAAGGAAGGATAAACTCTTCTCTCTTCCAGAGAGAACTCAAAGCCAACACCGAGCTGGAGAAAGTGAGATTCTTCTTTCAAAGGCAAAGTAAAGTTTGATGGTGACTTTAGGGATCACCATTGTGTGGTTTATTGCCCCACCAGTAAGGCTGACTTGCTTTGATTGGCAAAACTAAGTTCTTCCCTTCTAAGGAAGTTCCACCAGTTACATAGTTTGTATGATTTCTCAAGGGAACAAACCATCAACCAGATTTAAATAATCTACTGCACTGAAAAGGTGGTTGTGTTTTTATAAAGAATACATGAAGAAGGAATTATCTTGATAAGTTCAACATATAGGAAATATCTCATTATTTATCTCTTTGAGGGTTATTTAAAAACTCTAATCTTGACACATAAATATCTAAAAATGAATTCAACTTCAGGATGGATTATTAGGACTGCAGAAAAAATGAATACTATCAACCAGCCTTCCGTTGAAGACCTGTATACTGCATGAGTCAAAAAGAGGGCTGTGAAAATATTTACAGATCCCTCACATCCCAGACATAAACTGTTTCAATTCCTACCCTCAAAACGATGCTATGGAACACTGCACACTGGAACAACTAAACACAAGGACAGTTTTTTTCCTGAATGCTATCACTCTAAATAATTCCTCAACACTGTCAAACTGTTTACTAAGTCTGCATTACCATTCCTATTAATCTTCCCATCCTTCCTTTCACCCATCTCCTTCCACTTATGACTGTAACTTTGTGGCCTGTATCCTTACTATCTATATTGACTGTTTCCTAGTATGATTTGATTGCTTATTTGTACCCTATGACCATCATTAAGTGATGTACCTGATGATTCTTGATGAATGTATCTTTTCTTTTTATGTATACTAAAAGCATATACACCAAGACAAATTCCTTCCATGTCTAATCACATTGGCTAATAATTCATTCATTCATTCATTCATTCATTCATTCATTCATTCATTCATTCATTCATTCATTCATTCATTCATTTCTTCCCTCATCCATCCATCCATCCATCCATCCATTCATCTATCTATGTGATAAACCTTCTCCCCCAACCACCCCCAAAACAATGTTGGTTTCATTGTTGACTTCTGTCTGTGCTTCTGTTGTTTCTCTATTCCATACTGCATTCCCTTACCTGTGGGACCTTGAAGATGCTGAAAATGGAGGCCATCTGCCTTGAGGATTTGGAATTGAGACCCCCAATGACAGAGAGCAGAGGGTCCTGCCTGTCACATTGATAACCTGGGACAGTTTGGCCTCTTGTGGAGAGCAGAGAAAGGCTGATTAAGGAAATCTCCCTCTCAATCTGGTGATTGTCATAGATGTGGAAGCCAAGGGTGATGTTGGGGAGAAGAAGATCCTTGTTGATCTCTCTGACTGCAAACATCAAGGCCTGGAACTGCTGGTACTTCATGGGTATGAGGCTATAGTAACAGCAATAGCAATAGCACTTAGACTTAAATACCACTTCACAATCAGCCTTCACTAAACAGTTTACAGAGTGAGCCTATTGCTCTCCACAATCTGGGTCTTCATTTTACCAATGTCAGAAAGAATTGAAGCCTGAGACAACCTTCAGCATGTCAGGATCAAACTCCTGGTCCTGGGTAGAGTAGCCTCCAATACTGCATTCTAACCAATGTGCCACTATTCAGGAAAGCTGGTGTCTGTTGGAGATTACCTTGCCTTTGGTGTTGTGCTTTGGAGCAGTAAATGCCAGATTTCATTGGGTGTTTTTTTTTAAAGCATGTTTCTGGATGAAACTTGGATGGCTTTGTGAGAAAGGAGAAAAACCTGTCTGTCCAAATCAAGAACTACTCTCCTTCCCCCCCCCCCCATTTTGCTCCAATGTCTGAAATCCTTACCAATTGCTCCTCTGCTACCTTATGTCAACTTTGGAAGCCATTTTTGTTTTCAGGGTTCCGGCCTGCCACATTCAGTGCCTGGGAATTTGGGAGGGAGGATTTCAAGGAACAGTGGAAGATTAGCCACAACATCATTCCTTTCTTGGAGAGTCAAGGACAGTTCGCTCTGCACCTGGAAGGGAGTGACTGAGGGATGTCTCCAGTTGCCGCAAAGACATGATTGGGCCATGTGATGGATGGTTGGGTGCAGGGTCTGGATCTTGGCTTTCTTTGGGTGGGGGAAAACCCGGAACTCTCAGATTTGGGTTTTCCCCAGATGTGCCAATATGACTTCTCCAATAAAATGGGTTTTTATGAATGTGATAGTCTCAGAGTCTTTTACTTTGGAGGATGTTACTTGGAATGCTGAAACCTTAATCAATTTAGTTGTCTCTTGGAGCAGGTCTATTTAACATTGCTAATTATTGTAGGGTCACAGCATTGATTTACTGAAGGTCCCTATGAATAAGCACAGCTAATTCCAAAACTGATTTAAAAACCAAACCAAACCATGAACTACTCCTGGAACAGAATTGGAGTTTTCAACCATGACTTTTTCCAAATTAAAAACAAGACACATTCTTCAGTAGCCAGATCAGTTTCTAAGATATGGTCCCTGCTCATCTGTATGTTGTTTGTTGCCTTCCTGATGAAGGTTTAGGATTCTAGTCAATTTATAAGCTTGGTTCTTTATTGGGGAAAAGCACAAAGATTTGAATTACACCAGGACATTGCAAACATCACTAGAAGAAGCATTTCTGAACATGGTCCCTGAATCCAAAACAAAGCAAACAATCATTTACATCTTTTCCCTCCAGGCAGAACTTACAACAGTGAGATAGGAGGCAGGGATGGGTCATTTTTAAAGTCTGGGAGGTTAGAGGAAATAATTGTTTTCAGGAGCAAGTTCCCACCAATAATGAGATCACCAGGCTTGTAATAGGCTTTTGGAATCCGGAAAGGGTTTTTCATCGCACATACGGTTTGCATCCTCTTAGCAGTAGTTGGAGGCAGGAGCCAGAAGTGCAGCAAAAGGAGAGGCATCCTGTTCATTCTTGTCACCTTCTCTCCTAGATCAGAAATCAAGGTTTGTGCAGAAGCTAAATTGCAAGTAGCACTTGAATTCTCATCAGAGATTTAGCACAATGGAGACTGGCCATGCCACCTGGTTGGCCTCAGTGCAAATTGGTATCAACCATGCTTCCTCTTACCTGTGTTTGGGCTGTGACCTAACAGACAAACTCTTAGCTCTTTGCAAGACAAGGTGACATGGCCTATTCCCACCTGAAGAATTCAGAGCAGGGTTTTTAAAGCATGTTTTATCTTGGATAATGTATTTGGAATAGAAATCCATAGGGGATACTTCAGCAATGACCGTACTTGTGATAATTGAGATGAAAAACAATTGTGCTGCCCAATGAGAAATAGATGTTGTTTGCACATCAAATAGAGAAAAACATGTTTGTATCTCTTGTTGTTAATCCACAGACCAGATGGAGTTGAGAGTCAAAGTAAAGTTGAGTATTTGACCTCTGATCTCAATACAGAAGATGGAGTTTGACTTTCACTATAGTGTTTTTTTTTAGATATTATGATGTGCCATGGTGGCACCTGTGATCCAAACATTGCAAAAGACCAGCGAGCTGAAAGTAATGAATCTGGCTTCATTGAAGCTGTTGGGAAATTTCCTAGCCAAAAAGGCAACTGAGAAACTGATGAGGGCTAGGAAACCCAGGTAGGCAAGTACAGCATAAAACATTGAAGTTGAGCCTTCCTTGCATTCTAAAATGGTCTCTTCTACCAAAGAGTAGAAATCCATGTTGAGAAATGGGGGAGAGGTTACCAGCCAGGTGGCACAGTGCTGTTTGGAACAGGTTGGAACAATGGAGTTGGTCAGTGGTTTTCCTAAGAGTTTCCTCATCCTGTTCCCTGGTTGGGTAGCCATGAAGGCCAGAACCACCATAACAGTTTTTACCAAGACAGAGGAAATTGCAAGGGAAAAAGAATGGCAAAGGTAGTTTGTTGAAAGAGACAGGTGATCTTCCCTGGTTGACCAATAAAGAGGAAGGAGCAGAGGAAGCAAAGCAGGAGGGAGACCAGGAGGATGTAGGTGAGATCTCAGTTGTTGGCCTTGACAATTGGTGTGTCACGATACTTTAAAAAAATTATCAAGACTGTAGATGTGATCACAGAAAGAAAAAGAGCAAGAAAAGCTAAAGTGTATCCCAGGGTGTTTTGATAGGAAAGGAAGTGGATCTTCTTGGCAATGCAGTGGTCCTTGTTCTTGTTAGGATATTGGTCTTCTGGGCAGGGTTCACAGTGAGCTGCATCTAAAATCAAAATAAAGTGATAAGATGAAAGTTTTGTAAACTTTGTCTAAGGATTTTAGGAGCAATTGCCATGCATACAATCCCTCCTTCAAGGGAAATATGAGTGTCCCACTGAGTACTGATGGAATACCACTAAAAGTAATACCACTAATGCAATCCTTGGTTGTATAAACAGAGGCATTGAATCAAAAACACATATTAATACTGCTTTATAAAGCCTTAGTAAGGCCACACCTAGAATACTGTGTTCAGTTTGGGTCACTATATTACGAAAAAGATGTTGAGAGTTTGATACCCCTGGCTTAAATTTATTAACTGAAAGCTTCTCCTGAAAAGCATAAATAGTTTGAGGCATTTCCGTTGTACCCAAAGTGACAAAAATGAGCTTTTGATCTACTAAGTGGCTTACTCAATCCTGGAAGATCTAACCATTGATAGAATAGATCCCAAATTTTATAAAATTGTTTATCCTCTTGTTCTCTAATTTCAAATGTCAATCTACTCATTTCAGCACATTCCAATATTTTCTTAATGATTTCCTCCTGTGATGGTGTTTTGTCATTTTTCCAGTTTTTGGCAAATACAATCCTAGCCACTGTTAATGCATTTACAATCAGATATTTCAAGTCTTTACTATATATTTCAGGTAAAATTCCCAATAAAAATGTCTCTGGTTTCAAGTCTATATGTTTTTTTGTCATTTTTTCCAACCACATGTGGATTTTAGTCCAGTATTTTTTAGCTTCCGCACAAGTCCACCACATATGGTAATATGAGCCAGGTGTCTGATGACATTGCCAACATTTTTCAGATTTATTTTTGAACATTCTTGCTATTCTTGTTGGGGAAAGTGCCACCTGTAAAACATCTTATACAAATTTTCTTTATAAGCTGTTGACATTGTCATTTTATAATTTTGAGACCACAATTTTTGCCATTTCTCTAGATCAATCCCATATCCAAAATTCTTCCCCCAAGCAGTCATAGTTTCTTTAACTTGTTCTTCTTCTAGTTTAATTTCTAATAAATATCCATACAATTTTTTAATCACCTTTTCATCAGTACCTGTCAAAATCTTATCTAAATCAGTCAGTTTATCATAGAAACCTTCTGTTTTAGAATCTTTATCATATCTTGAATGTATTTGCACATATGAAAACCAATTCATCTTTATACCTTGTTCCTCTAGTTTTTGTATAGATTTAAGTTCACCCTTTTCATTCAATATTTCACCATATCTAACTGTTTGTTCCTTTTTGTATATTATAGGATAAGAAAATGCTTCAATAGTCAATAGCCAGACTGGAATTTTCAAATAACATTTTCTTTTAATCTTCTCCAGTTTAACCACAGAGACGCCCGTATATAATGTCTTCTAAAGTACCCCTGTGTTTTAGTTCCTTTATACCATAGAAAAGCATGCCACCCCAACAACAGATCATGTCCTTCTAATGTTCAACAATCTAGTATTTCTTAATGTTATCCATTCCTTAACCCACATCAAATTTGTAGCTTGGTAATACAACTCCCAATTAGGCAAACCGAATCCTCCTCTAATTCTAGCATCTTGCAAAAGTTTTAATTTTATTCTCACTTTCTTACCTTGCCATATATATTTCAACACAATTTTATTTAAATCTTCAAAATAGTCTTTTCCAAGCCTAATTGGAATTGTTTGAAACAAATATAAAATTATGGGTAATATATTCATCTTGATTATTGATATTCTCCCTATTAATGAAGTTGTAAATTTTCCCATTTTGCCAAATCTAGCGCTGTCTGCTGTTTAAGTTTGATATAATTATTCTCTTTTAGTGTACTGCATCTTGCTGTCAAGTATATCCCTAAGTACTTGATCTTATTCGTGACCTGAATTTTCAATAGGTCTGCCAGTTCTTCCTTTTGTCTTGATATCGTATTCTTTGTCAAGATCTTTGTCTTATCTTTATTTATTTTCAAACCAGCCACCTTTCCATATGTCTCTATCTTTTCTATCAATTTTGATGCTGTTTCTAGTGGGTCTTCTAAGATAAAAACCAGATCATCTGCAAATGCTTGCAACTTAAATTCTTCTTTTTTAATTTTCATCCCTTTTATATTATTTTCATCTCTAATATTTCTAACACTTCCAAAGTTAACACAAACAACAGAGGTGATAGTGGGCACCCTTGTCTTGTTCCTTTTCTTATATCAATAGAGTCTGTCAGTTCTCCCTCTATCATTACCTTTGCTGTTTGCTTATGATATATAGCTTCTATTGCTTGAATAAATTTTCTAGCAAAGCCCATCTGTTGCAGCAGTAACAACTTGAATCACCAATTCACATCATCAAATGCCTTCTGTGCATCTAGAAATATCAAAGCCATTTGTTTTTCAGGATGTGTCCCGTAGTATTCCGAAGTGTCCAAGATTCCTCTCATATTGCCTTTAATTTGTCTCTTTGGCAGAAATCCATTTTGAACAGGATGGATAAAATTATTTAAGTATTTTTTAAGTCTTTCTGCCAATATTGAAGCAAAAATTTTATAATCTGCGTTTAGTAGGGAAATAGGTCTATAGTTCTTGATTTGTAATGGATCGGCCTCCTCTTTTGGAACAAGTGTAATATAGGCTTCTGATCATGATTTAAGTATCCTCTTCTTTAACATAACTTCATTCATAAGGTTTAGCAATGGAAGATTCAATGATTCTTGTAATGTTTGGTAAAATTCTGCCGGAAGTCCATCTGGGCCTGGTGCCTTTCCATTATTTTGTTTCTTAAGTGCTTCAGTTAACTCCATCATCATTATATTGCTTTCTAATATTGTTTCAATCTCTTTAGGTATCTGGGGTAACTTCTGTAGGTACTGTTTGACTCTTTCCTCATCAATATTCTCTTGCTTATATAGTTGCCCATAGAAGTCTCGAATAATTTCCTTTTTCTCCTTATTACCATAACAAACTTGGCCTTGATCATCTATTAATTGCAATATTTTCCTTGATTCTTTCTCCTTTCTCAATTTATATGCTAACCATCTACCTGGTTTATTTGCATCTTCGAAGTAATTCTGTTTAGCACCTCTAATTTTCTGTGCTAATTCTTCTTTTTCTATTAGACCCATTTTATGTTTGGTTATATCCATTTTTAACTTAATGTCCTTTTTCTGTGGCATTTTCTGTAGCTCTTTTTCAAGTCCTTTATACACATCCTCTAATGCCTTAGAGGCTAATCTTTTCATGGTATTTCTTTTCCTTGTATAGTCTATTATCAAGCCTCTGGCATATGCCTTCATTGTATCCCATACATTCTGGATGGATGCGTCTTCTTTTTTGTTTTCTCTAAAGAAAAAAGCCAATTCTTTCTCCATCCACTGTGTGAAGTCTTTTTCCTTTAAAATAGTATTATTTAGCATCCATCTAGATCTTCTTCTTTGTCCTTTCCATTTAATTGTCATTGGATTGTGATCTGCCCAAGTACTTGTTTCAATATTTATTTCTTGAATATTAGTTAACAATTCTGTTGATATACATATCATATCTATTCTGGACCATGATAAGTGTTTATTTGGGTAGAAGGTATATTGTTTAGTTTTAGCATTTCTTTCTCTCCATGTATCTTTTAAGTTTATTTCATCTACCATATTAAAAAAAGATTTAGGGAGAGTCTTTCTGTTTTTCTTCATTGTTTTCTGTGTGGTATAGTCCAGTTTGTTGTCTACAATTCCATTAAAATCTCCCATCAAAACTATATTAGCATAGTCCAGTTCAATTATTTTGATATGTAATTTTTTAAATAAAATTCTTCTTCTTTTTCATTCAGGGAATAGATTGCAATCAGGAGTGTTTTTGTATTATTATCCATTAGTTCCATGATTAGTATTCTTCCGTCGTCATCAGTATAAATCAATTTTGCTGGAATGGTCTCTTTAATATATAAAACCACTCCTCTTTTCTTGCATTGTGTCAAAGAGGTAAATATTTCCCCTAGTTTTGGCTGTATCAACAATTGTTCATATTGCTTTTTAATATGTACTTCTTGTAGGCAGATTATATCAGATTTTATTTTTTCTAATTTATAGAAAGTTTTCCTTCTTTAACAGCTGAATTAAGTCCATTTATATTAATTGTAATCAATTTTTTCTCTTCCATAGTTATATTTTATAATTAGATTTGGCAGCTCTCATGGATCTTGGTTCATATTGTCCTTTGGCTTCCTCCTTTCCACCTACTGCACCTTCCTCTTTTTCAGTCATCATTTGGCAGTCCTCTTGGAATTCAATTAGTGAAATTTCTTTTTCTGCCTCTTCCTCTTTCCCTCTGAAAAATTCTGTATAAAATGATTCAGCTTTCTCAATTGAATCAATTCTGTATCTTTGTTCTTGCCATTTGAACTTTAAACCTCCTGGAATCAGACATCTATAATTCACCTCTTTTTTAAGTAGCAATTTGGTCAAGAATCGGTATTCTCTTCTCATCTCTCTCAGTCTTCTGGGGACTTGATTCAAAACCACAATCTCCTTATCTTTATATTTCAATGTTTTCTCTCTTGCCACTTGCAATATTTGCGTTTTAATGGCTTTCTTTGTAAATCTGATGTGAACTTCTCTTGGTAGGCTATTTCTCATTGTGTATCTTGTGAAGACTCAATAAACCTCATCTATTCCATCCATCATCTTCTCTTCAGTTATTTCCAAAGCTTCAGCCAATATTTCTATCATTATCTCAGCTAGATTTTATCCTTTTTCTTCCTTTATGTTTTGGAATCTGAGATAAAATTCTGATCTGTCCATCTCCCATCTCAGCATACCACTTTTATCTTGTTCAACCACAGTTAATTTGGTATCAATGTCTCCAATCTTCTTATCTCTTTGTTTATCTTCTTCAATTTTTAATAGTCTCTCATCATCGGTTTTCCCTGTTCTTTGTTTGATGTTCTCTATTCTTTTTTCAATATTCTCTGATCTTGTTTGAATGTTTTGAATTCCTTGCATAATTATCTGCAGGGTCACTTTTTCTTTTTCTTGTTCTTTCTCTTGCCTTAATATTGTCTGTATTGAACGTTGTCCTCCAGAAGGTGGAGAGGAGGAAGTAGAAGTTGAAGACCCAGTAGCTGTTAATTTCCTACTCATTTCAAACAATTCAAAATCTTCAGATTCTTCTAGACCAGGGGTTCCCAACCTGGGGTGCTCTCACCTCCTGGGGGTGTGAGATGATATTCCAGGGGTTGTGAGAAACGTCCAGGTAAATAATAGGATATTGGGTATATGTTGGCATTTTTATTTATTATGCAATGGATTAACTTTGTTTTCATTTTAGAGTTAAGTATTATTATTTAGTGGCCGTCACATACATAGCTGAAAAGATTCAATCCTACCACATATTTAATGCATTCAGTGGTTCCTAAAGTCTAAATTTCAGGAGGTGCGAGGTTCGAGTGAAATTTCTTTAGGGGTGCAGGGTGAAGAAAAGGTTGGGAACCACTGTTCTAGACCTTAATCCAATTATGTAGTAACCAATTGCGATTCCAAATAAAAATAGTAGGGAAAAGGAAGCCAAAGAGTAATAATAATTAAAAAAGAATTTCTTCAGGTTCTTGTATACCTTAATCCAATTGATCAGTTGGATAACAATGAAAATTCAAAAATGAAGGAAAAAACATACACAAAGGAGAAAAAGTTGTAAAATCCTAAAAAAGACAGAAAAATGAAAAATAAAAAGCTAAAACAAAGAAAAAATTCTTCAGGTTCTTTAACACCTTAATCCAATTAAGAGGTCTCAAATATAAAAGGCTGCATAAGAGAAAAAAAACAGGAAGATAAAAAGAAAGAAAAAAACAGTATTGGAGGTAGATGGAAAAACAAAAGTACCAGAAAGGCAAAAAGAGAAAAAGAAAAAAAGGCTACTCCCTTAAAAAGAAAAGGAAGGGAATCATTAATACTAAAACTTTTCTTTTAAAATAAAAAACAAACATAAAAAATTAACTTCCAAAGACAAGCATAAAGAAAAAAAAAAAGCAAAGACAAGCTCCAAAGAACTAAAAGTCCAAATAGCTATTTCAAAAAGTAAACTGTTGAAGAGGAGTAGCACAGCTTAGGAAAAAATCAATAAAACACACTGCACTTTGTTTAGTTATCCAAGGCTCTTGTTATAACACTCTTCTCCAGAAACTTATCACCTTTTCTTTTCCTATAAACTTCAACACCAGACTCCAGATGTTGATAGAAACCCAGAAGAGCACCTGCAATAATACTCTCCCATGCTCTTCCCTCTATCTTATCAAATAGCAATGTCCTTTCTTTCTTTCAGTTCTTTCTTTCTCAGCTTTGTCTGATCACAAGAGAAATAGAATATTTCCAAGCCTCTAGTTGGCAGTGTTACAAAGTTTCTTTGCTTTCACTTTCCCCCTCCTTTTCCAAGCAAAATGCAATAAGAATTAATAACAAAAAGAAAAAGATATTTTAAAAAAAGAAATAACTAAAAGGGAGTCTCTAGCCTAAAATGGTTACAAAATCAAAAAGGAGAAAAGAAAAATAGATGGAAAAGAAAAAAAACAGTCCAGTTTCTAAATATAAGATCATGTATAGAAAATCCAGCAATGAGAAAAAAAAATACGTTTACATTCCTGTTTAAAATCGCTGCTAACTCACTTCTGTCAAAACTTTTACAGATTCTTTCTTTTCCTTAGGGTCCTTTCAGATCTTAGAATAAAGAAAAAATTCTCACCAAACTGGCACACTCTCTCTTTCTGTTCTCTTCCATTTCGGAGCTGTCCCAACTTCAGGAGCTTTAATGGCTGCTTCTTTGCCGCTGGCAAGAAGAGCTTCTCCTGGATCTACCAGGGACTTTGCAGTATCCCTGGGATCGACAGGATGCACTCTTCACTTTCACTGTCTCTTCGGGATGGTTTAGATCTGATAGGATCATCCAGGAGCAAAGATATCGGCAGCGATCTCAGACCTCCAAGATCACATGACGTATCATCGCGACACCAGCTCTGCCCTCACCCTTGGGAACTCTTTTTTTTTTTTGAAAACAATTTTATTGTTTTTTTAACAAACAAACAGACAAACAAAACATAAAAACATCAGCTCTCATCCGTACTTATATACAAACAGTGTGTCGGTTGGTTCATCAGTTTTGTGCATTCATTTCGTAGTCACAATTACAATTACCTTACATAATAACTCTTATCAATCCAAACTTATATATCCTCATATCATTATTAAAAAAAAGATTTGACTATACTTTTATTCAATCATGCCTTATGAGATAACTATAATTTGAGTAATTTATTCTATAACAAATCATATAATCATACCAATTCTATCCTAAAAAAAGAAAAAAAAAAGAAAAAACATTTTATAAATATAATGTCAAATACCAGAAGAAAAAAGAAAAGTGAAATCAATAATACTCTTATGTACTCCAGAATCCCATATTTTCAGAAGGAACCATTCTGGCTTAGTTTTAGTACGATGTAAGTTTCACCTGGCATGGAAAGATGCATTAATTTTTTTACTGTGTTTTGGATTCAGGGATTCCTTTCAAAAACTTTGTCCTACTATTCTACTATTCTACTGCAGTTCTTGTCTTTAATCATAAAACAGGCTAGAATTGTCAATCATTCTACAAATCAGTATCAGGAAGATGATAGGGCACATAAAAAGTAAAGAAGGAACAACAAATTTGAAACCATGCTGGCCTAAAAAAAGTTAACGTAATGTTCATTTAGACAGAAAAACATAGTAGAAATCTCAAACAAAAGCTAAATCATTTGTCATTTCATGGTTGTGTAATAAGACCAGTTTTGTATTGTGGTGGCCAGTGCTGGCAATCAAAATACAAAAAAGATTTGGAGATTCTGGAAAGCATGCAGGGAAGAGCCACAAAGATGATTAGGGGACTGGAGGCTAAATGTATTAAAGGACAGATACACGAGTTGGGCTGTGTCTAATCTAAGGAAAGAGGGAATCAGGGGACATGATTGCACTGTTCTAATATTTGAGAGGCTCCTACAAAGACAAAGAGGTCGAACTATTTTCCAAAGCACCAAGATGGGAGACAATAATTGGAAACTAACAAGGAGAGAAGTAGAACTAAGGTGAAATTTCCTAATGGCGAGAGCAGTTAATCAATGGCACAGCTTGCCTTTCTCCTTTGTCACCAAACCGTACAATTTGAATCAAAAGGCATCTATTGAAAAAAAAAAAGCTCAATGAAACCAGAGACTTGCTATTGCAAACATCAAAAATAAGCAAATTTAAACCACACACATACACATATTTCTCTGTTATGTTACCAATGTTTTCTTTACTACAGAACCATAAGCATGAAATATCAGCAGTTCTTTGCCTTAGAATTTGCTATCACAGAGATCAACAAAGATTTGGTTCTCCTCCCCAACATCACACTTGGCTTCCAGATTTGGGACAATTTTCAGATTGCCAGGAAAATTTCCTTAATCAGCCACTCCTTTCTCTCCACAAGAGGCCAAATGGTTTTAGGTTATAAATGTGACAGGCAGGACCCTCTGCTCTCTGTCATTGGAGGTGATAACCCCAAATCCTCAAAGTGGATGGCCTCCATCTTCAACATCTACAAGGTTCCACAGGTAAGGGGGCTCCATTGGTTACAGTAAAGAGTAGACAAATAACAGAAACACACTCAGAAGTCAAGGATGAAAATTAAATTGTTCAAGGGGATATTCTAATTTCAATTCATTTTTTTAATCTTATGTTTCAATATATGTTTTTAGATAAACCCCAAAGAAACAGATAATGAAATAATTCTGAAATACTGTATTTGTCGAGAAGAATTAATTTCTAACTTTTGTAAAAGTTTAGCCACCATTTCACTGCAGTTTATTTACTGCATCAAGTTAACAATTTCTTGGCTTCTAAGATCTCACAACCAGACAAAAAAGAATAGAATAGAATACTTTTATTGTGATTGCATTCAAAATACAATGAAATTTGAAAGCTACTCCAGCACAAGGCCACACACACCACATCACAATCACACTACACAGTATTTAAAAATAATTAAAATAATATTTTAAAATAATTAAAATAATAATTAAAAACCTAGTCTAAAACCTATTTAAACATATATTGTTAGAAAATTTAAAAATGTCACTTTATACATAAAACAAAATCACAAATTTACTGTTTGATTCAAGACAATTATTGCCTTGGAAAAGAAACTGTTTCTCAGTCTATTAGTGCTCATTTTAAGACACCTATAACATCTCCCTGATGGTAACAGTTCGAAATATGAACATCCAGGATGAGAACAGTCTATGGAGATTTTTAGTGCTCTAGAGAGGAGTCTGGTCTTCACAATCTCTTCCAAAGGAAAAAGAGAGCAACCAATGATTTTTTGTGCTGTCTTTATAACTCTCTGGAGCATCTTCTTATCCACTGCAGAGCATCCAGCATACCACACCATTACACACTATGCCAAAATGCTTTCGATGGTAGAACAGTAAAAAGTAACCAGCCACTTCTGACCCAGACCACTCTTTTTCAGCAGCCTCAGAAAGTGCAGGCACTGTTGGGACTTCTTTGCAGTGGCCATAGTGTGGACCAAACAAGTAAATTATCAGAAATATGAGTTCCTAGAAATTTGAAACTATGAACTCTTCCCACACAATTTCCATTGATAGATAGTGGGAGAGGCTCTGCTTTGCATCATCTGAGGTCTATAATCAATTCTTTAGTCTTTTGATGTTCAGGGCGAGGTTACGACTCTTGCACCATAAGATCAGTCTGAGAACCTCTGACCTATAGGGCATTTCATCTTCTATTGATATAAGTCCCACCAATGTGGTATCATCTGCAAATTTTACTACAGAATTAGTGGGACAAGAGGGAGTGCAGTCATAGGTATAGACTGAATACAAAAGGGGGCTCAGCACATAACCCTGTGGAGAGCCAGTTCCGAGAGTTAGAGTGGAGGTAAAATAGCTGTCAATCCTAACAGTTTGGAGATCTGTTAGTAAGAAAGTCCTTTATCCAATAGCAGATGTGAGAGGAGGTGCCTTGGAGAATAGCTTGACTCTCTCTTCTTTGGGACAGCTCCTGAGATACTGGAACACTGCTAGCATGTCTCCCCTAGTCCTTCTTTTCATTAAACTAGACATTCCTGGCTACTGCAACCATTCCTCATATGCTTTAGACTCCAGTCCTTTAAGCATCCTGGTTGCTCTTCTCTGCACACTTTCTAGAGTCTCAACATCATTTTTACATAGGTGGCGACCCAAACTGAATGACCAAATCTATTCCCAATGTCTGCCTACAAAAATACAGTCTAAGAGTAGGTGGATAAATTTGTGCATCATGACAGAGGGATAAAGATTGAAAAAATAATGGCAAGGAGGGAGGGGCTGGCGTTGCAATGGTATGTTGCATGATCTTGTAGCTCCAGGACCGCTATCGATATCTTTGCTACTGGATGGTCATTTTGGACCTCAGCCATACCATAAAGATGGTGAGAGAGGAGGGCACATCCAGCTGATCCCAGGGACACTGCAAAGTCCCTGGTTGATCCAAGAGAAACTCTCTTTACCGGCAGTAGAGAGGCAGCCCAAGAAGCTGCTGAAGTTGGGACAGCTCCAGAATGGAAGAAAGCTGGAGAGAAAGTGTGTTGGTTTGGTGACACCCTAAGAGAACACCCTAAGGGGGTAAAAGAAAAAGTTAAAACTGAAGACAGAAGAGGTTAAGTGGCAAGATTAAGCCCGAAGTCAAACTTAGTGGGTTTTTTTTATTCTTTTATTGCTGAACTTTCTATAGTCACCTTTCAATTATAAGCCAGACTGTTTTTTCCCTTTTATATTTACTTAATAATTATTATTTTTTTGGTGAAAGATTTTCTCCTTTTTTCTTTCTACTGCTTTATTTTTTAGTTTTAATTAACCTTATTTTTTTAAAAGTACTTTTAAACTTTTTTTTCCCTTTGCTTTGTATACAGAGAGGGAAGTGAAAGTAGAGGATAATCAATAACACTGCCACCTAGAGGCTTGGATACATTGTTTCTTGTATTTTGTTTTGTTTTGTCTGATTGGTAACTTTGAGAATAACAAGAGCTGGTGCTTTACTTCAAGGACTTTAAACCTATCTTTAAGCCAACAAGAGACACAAACTTGTTTTTCTCATTCTGGTGTGTGAAAAAAAAATCTAATGCTAAGTGGATAGGAGAATTCATTTCCTTTGCAATTATCAGAAGAGTAATTCTAAATGTATCCCTCTGGATTTCTGTCCCCCAAATTATTCCTGCTTTGAAAATATGTTCCAAGTTCTTCCACTAGGGGCAGGATCTGTCAAATTACATCTGCCTTGTCTTGAAATGAATCATTCTTTGGCTTTGTTGAGACTCCGCTGTCCTCACTTTTCTCTTTGCTCCTGTCTGCAATTCCACTTCGGCACAAATCTTGATTACTCATTTAGGAAGGACAAGAATGACTGGGCTGCCTCTCCTGCTGCTGCTCTTCTGCCTCTTTCCTCCAACTACTACTAAGAGGAGGAAAACTGTATGTGTGTTGAGGAATTTGTTCAAGCCTTATGCAAACCAGAACTATTACAGACCTGGTGATCTCATTATTGGTGGGAATTTACCCTTGGGAACTCTTATGTCCTCCACAATCCCATATTTTCAGAAGGAACCATTCCAGCTTGGGTTTAATATGTTGTAAGTTTCACCTGGCATGGAAAGATGAATTTTTTTTCTACTGTGTTCAGGATTCAGGGATTCCTTTCAAAAACTCTTGTCCTAATATTCTAATATCCTAGTTCAGTTCTTGTCTTTAATCATAAAATAGGCTAGTATTCTCAATCATTCTAGAAATCAATATCAGGAAGATGATAGAGCACATAAAAAGTGAGGAAGGAACAATAAATTTGAAACTGTGCTGTCCTAAAAAACTTAATGTAATGTTCATTTAGAAAGAAAAACCTAGTAGAAATCTCAAAGAAAAGCTTAATAATTTGTCATTGCATAGTACTGTAATAAGACCAGTTTTGTATTGTGGTGACCAGTTCTGGTCATAAAAATAAAAACAAAAGATTTGGAGACTCTGGAAAGCATGCAGGGAAGAGCCAGAAAGATGATTAAGGGACTGGAGGCTAATCGTATTAAAGGACTGAT
>NW_020769552.1:81834-136681 GCF_900518735.1 Pseudonaja textilis
AAGAAGCAGGGGTTTGTAAGAGCAGGCAGCAGTGTGGAATCCAAAATACATTCCATTCATATTTTCTTCAGAGACTGATTAGATGACTAAAGCTTCTGCCGTGCAAAAATCTAATTGGAGAGCATGATTGATGACTCTTGGCTATGGACATGTTTCGTTGGATGATACACCCAGAGGGGTGGGGGGGAAAGCAGGATTAATGGTGACAGTGAATTACATATCTCAGAGTTGGCTACACCCAGACTAATGCCAGAATGTTAACTTCTAATAAATCCTTTTTAGTTTTGGGAATGTGGCTCAAGGCTCATGATTTAATTGGAGTAACTGCCAGAATCCTGACAATAGATAAAATGCAGAAATGCTTAGACACTTGCTATATGGGAAGGCAAATGTCTGTGTACTTCTATATAAAGATGATGGTATGTTACATACCATACATACATACATACATACATACATACATACATACATACATGTGTATATGTTATGTCTCACCTTTCCAATGAGGATGGAAAGTCCACAACTCTGACAAAATACAGGCAGGCAAAAAGATTCAGGAGTTATAGAGTTAATTCTTGGAAGCAGGCAGGGTTCTTGGCAGTAGCACACACGCTGCCTGCCAAGTCCGAGAAGATAACAGGAACTTAAATCACGAAGGCTTGCAATAAACAGAAAACACCAAAGGTCCATAGAAAAACTCATACTTTGTCCCATACAGAGCTCTCAGAGAAAATACCCCCCCTTTTATTCCCTGTGGGGTATGTCAATCACTCAGCTCAGTCTCTGATTCGTCCCTGCTTCCTTCGTTGCAGCTCACACTTTTTCCTGCGACGTTGTCTAGCATCAAGCCAGCATTCGTCTCCTTGATTCTCTGTCAGAGGCTGCTCCGATATGACCTCCTCCTTCTCCTGATTAGCCTCAGACTTTCCCTCTCGGTTATCTGCCAACACCTGAGGCACAATCAGGGAGGAAGGCATTGCTGAAGAGGAAGGTCCTGGGGAGGAAGGAATTCCCAATTCCTCCTCTTCCCCATCATCCAAGTCTTCTTCCTCTAACAATGCAGGCTCAAGCCTCAGAGCCGTAACACTATCCCTCGCCGCAGGGCCCTTCCCCTGAGTCTGACGTTCAGGATGTGGTTTCAAAGGGAACTGAGCATGGAAGCTCCGTATAAGGTCCGGAGCGTGGAACGTGGAAGCATCCACCCAGAAAAGGGCCTCCAGTCCATCCCCCAGCCTCTCGATGAAATATTGAAACCATCTGTCAGGTGATGCTCCATTCAAAATTCAAGAAATAAAACTTAGACTCTTTAGATTAGAGCAAAGATGTCTTTTACTGAAAATGAAGTGGTAACATCAGTAGAATTCTGAATCTGAGAAATAAGGCGCGCAAATCAGATATACAAAGTGATGGAATTGTTCCCACCCCCCATAGTTCAAAAGATTCTTCCAATCAAAAGTTTGCAGCTGCGCAGAGAAAAGAAAGCTAAGCGAGAAATGGAAACTTAAACAAGAATTTATACCCCCCACTCCTCATTTACACAACACAAGAATGTAACACCTCCAGCTCTCTTCCCAGACATTATCCCCACTCCTCCCCACTTTACTTATGGCAGCCAAAAGATGCAAAGCAGTAGTAGAAGATCTTGAAGGCTGACATTCGGCTCTCCTAGAAAAAAGATGTTAGTCCTGCAAATGGGGAAAAAAAAACATAAAAGATACTGATTAACAATCAAATACATTTCTAGGGTTTATCAGGATACTTTGTGCAAAAGTCTTTGATCAGCTTAGGGGCTCTAACATCCTTCTCATTGACCCACTCAGCTTGGGAAGAAGGAAATGTTTCCAAGCTACGAGGTATTGGAGGTGACCCCTCCATTTTCGAGAGTCCAAAATTTCTTTAACTTCAAAATGTTGTTCCCCTTGAATCAGCAATGGCATAGGAGGATCAGTCTGGGTTGGTCTCAGACCAGAAGTGTGTTCAGGTTTCAACAAGCTAACATGGAAAACCGGATGAATTTGTCGAAGAGTTTTTGGTAGTTTCAATTGGACTGTCACAGGATTTACGATCCGTTCAATCGTGAAAGGACCCACATACTTAGGACCAAGTTTGTTTGACTTTTGAGTGGTTTGTAGGTAATTGGTGGACAGGAAAACTTTGTCACCCACTTGATAGGTCTTCTGTGGAGTTCTCTTTTTATCTGCAAACTTCTTATGAGATTGATGTGCGTCATCTAATGCTTTACGGGCAACTGGCCAGTTAAGTTGGAGTTGAGATATCCATTCGTCTAGTGACTGGATATTAGGCCTTTCACAAGGAAGCTCAGGTATGGGTCCAAAGTCTTGTCCTGAAGCCACTTTAAAGGGGGTGAATCCAGTACTACTATGAACAGAATTGTTGTATGCCACCTCGGCAAATGGCAATAAGTCAGCCCAATTATCCTGTTGATAATTTATGTAACATCTGAGGTATTGTTCTAGTATTGCGTTAGTTCTCTCACAGGCCCCATTGGTTTGAGGATGGTGGGCGGAGCTTAAGCCCTGGGCAGAGCGTATTAACTTCAGGAACTCCCTCCAAAAGTTCAAGGTGAATTGAACCCCTCGGTCAGAAATTATACATTCAGGAACGCCATGCAGTCTACAGATATGTAGTATAAACAATTTAGCCAATGATTTTGCCAAGGGAATCTTAGAGTAAGGTATGAAATGTGCTTGTTTGGAAAACAAATTGGTTACTACCCAAATAACCATGTTTCCGGTGTTCTTGGGTAACTCTACTATAAAGTCCATAGAGATTTCCTTCCACTGAGTCGTTGGCCTAGCCACATTTTGTAACAGCCCTGCTGGCTTACCAGGAGGCCTTTTTGCTGAGGCGGAAACTAAGCAGCTAGCCACATAAGTTTCAATGTCCTTCTTCAATGTAGGCCACCAGAATTGTCGCTTAACGAGGTGTAAGGTTTTCACAAATCCAAAGTGACCAGCTGCTTTAGAGTCATGGGCTTGTTGCAATATTTGGCTTCTCAGTGTCTCTGGTACATACAACTTTGCTCCCATCCAGGCCAACCCATCTCTAACTGTACAGTTATTTGAATGAGTCAGGAACCATTCATCAAGTTTTAGGGCCTCCTTTAATTGTGCCGTCAAATCATTCGATAAATCCACTTCTTGTTTCTTCTTTTGCACTCTAGTGACCACCAGGGTGGCTAGTTGTTTGGTTGAGACAATTGGCCATATCACTTCCTGACGAACACTGTTATATTGAGGCAGTCTAGATAAAGCATCCGCCATAAAATTTCTCCCCCCCGGGATGTACTTTAGTGAGAAGTTAAACTGCTTAAAATATGGGCCGACCGAACTTGTTTAGGAGACTGTTTTCAAGGCATTTTTAAGTCCTCCAAATTTTTATGGTCAGTCCATACCTCAAATGGGTGTTTCACTCATTCTAAGAAATGTCTCCGTGTCAATAGAGCCCAGCGAACTGCAAAAACTTCCTTTTCCCAGACAGCCCACCTTCTTTTGGTTTCAGTCAGTTTATGGGAGGTGTAGGCGCAGGGTTGTAAAGCTCCCTTCTCATTAATTTGAAGTAATACTGCTCCAACGGCCACATCACTCGCATCGGCTTGGATCACGAAAAGGGCATCCCTGTCCGGGTGCTTTAGGACTGGTTCTGCAGCGAACAGTCGCTTCAGCTTTTCAAAGGTGGCTTGGCATTCCATGGACCACTCCAGCGGCTTTCTAGGCTTTGGTTTCGCTTCCCCCTTAGTTTTTAAGAGATTGGTGATAGGCATTGCTATTTTAGCAAAAGACGGTTGAATTGCTGGTAAAAGTTGGCAAATCCCAAGAAGCTTTGGAGTTGTTTTCAAGTGCGCGGGGGGCCCACTCCAACACAGCCTGCACCTTTCCTGGATCCATTTCGATGCCCTTGTGTGAAATGCGATACCCCAAATAATCGATTTTCTCTTGATGGAACTCACATTTGGACAGTTTAGCATACAATTTAGCAGCTCGCAGTTTCTGTAGTATTGAACGCACCAGTTTCACATGTTCATCCCAGGTTTCTGTGTAGATAAGGATGTCACCAAGATAGACCAAAACCCCCTTGTATAAATGTTCATGTAACACCTGGTTGATCATTTGCATGAATACGGTTGGAGCCCCTTGTAGGCCAAATGGAAGAACGTTGAACTGGAAACAACCGATCGGGCAGTTAAAAGCGTTTTTCCACTCATCTCCTTCTTTAATTCGGATCCGGTAGTATGCCTCTCTCAAGTCCAACTTCGTGAAAATTTTCCCTTTAATCAAGTGGGCTCATCAGGGGGAGGGGGTACACATTTTCCATGGAAATTGCATTCAGGTTTCTATAGTCCACTACCAAATGCTTGGAGCCATCTTTCTTTTCACGGAAGAGCACTGGGGCTGGTGTCATCGAATAAAGCTTCGGTTTTGGGAGCACCACTCCAGGCAAAATTTCAATACTACAGTCTGTTGACTGATGAGGGGGAAGCTCATCTGAAGCCTTTTCACTGAACACTTCCTTCAAGTCCCAATATTCTTTCGGAACTTTTTCCTCCCCGTCCAAGTCCTCGGTACCTGTGGAGGCTAGCTCAACCGGATTCTGAAGCTTCTGCTGGGATCGCCCCTCCTTTTCCAGTCTCTGACTGGTGCGTATGCACAATGACCCTTTCCTCCAGTTGACATGGGGGTTCCACTTCCGGAGTGAGGGCAATCCCAGAATTAACAGTTGCTCCATCCCAGGGGCCACAATAAAACACAGAGTCTCTTTATGCTCCCCCATGGTCATTTCTAGGGGTTCTGTTATGAAATGTGCAGGGCAACCTCCCACCACTGATCCATCCAATTGGCAAAAGGTTATGGGCATTTCTAAAGTTCTCAGTCTGATGCCCATTTCCTCAACTACTTTCATGTTGATTACACACCTCATGCACCCAGAGTCTAGCAAGGCTAGCATCTCTCCTTTGGTCCCTGAAGTGGGTACCCTCAATCTTATTGGAATGGTCATGAGGCCTTTGTTTGGACTTACCAAGAAGTCATCTTCCGAGTCAGATTCACTCTCTTCAGGGGAGGTCAGAGGTCCCAGTTCCTCTCCTCCCGGAGGGGCGACCTCTACAACCATCCCCATCTTTAGCACGGTTTTGCAAGGCCTTTCTGGGGGGGGGGGGGGTTCAGGTTTCCTCCCTCCTTTTGGCACCCCCTTTGGATCCAGCTTGACCCTGCAGTCCGCAATCCGGTGGCCCTCCTTACCACATCGAAAACAGGCAGTGGATTTGGGTCTTGCCATCACTCCTCCCTTTGGGGGCTTTGGGGCCTCTTGGAAGCATGGGGGGGAAGGCTTGCTCCACCCAGAGCCCCCCCCCCGGCATCTGCTTCAGGTCAAATCTATTTCCACTTCTTCTGCCAGCAAGTACCACATCTGCAAATCATTGGGGTCCCTTCTGGAAATGCATCTCTGGTATATGTCTTCATTTGTATGCTTCTATCAGGGCTCCCTGGGACCAGCCTTGGATATGGCATGCCAGCTGTCTAAACTCTTGGGTGTAGTTGGCCACTGACCTCCTGCCTTGATTTATTATTTTCTTCCTGATCCTGGCCTTTCGCTCTGCCAGTGGGTCTTCAAATCTTGTCTGCAGCACGGTCATGAATTTGTTATAGTTCAGCAGTTGGGGGGAGTTATCATTATACAAAGTCACCATCCACTCTGCAGCTATTCCCTCCAGGGCCCTGGTAACACATCTCACTTTGGCTGCTTCAGAGATGAACTATTCCCTGTATTCTTCCATATAGCTCCAAACTGTGCTAGGAAGAAACCCAAGTCTTTGGGATTTCCCACAAATTTCACTTCTAACGGAGGCAGATTGAGAGCTCGGCATCTGCTAGGGATCACACCTCCCACTGGGGGCCCTGGGGCTGCAGCTGGCTGCTGTGCTGGGTCAGGCTGAATTATGGGGGTGGGGGCAGCTTGGCTGCCTCTGGCTGAGCTTGCTCCCCCTTCCCCTTCATACCTTGGTGTGACGTGGGGTTGTCCAAATGCCTCATTGAGGAGATGCCTGGCTTGATCCAGTAAAAATTCTCTCTTTTCCCTCTCTTGCCATGGCTCCTCTCTCCCACACCATCAGGTAGTGGTGACTCCAGCAAGGGGGGGGGGGGGCTCTTCGGGATCCTTCCAGCCAACTCCCAATGACTATCTGGGCTTCACAGCTGGAACCTCTATCAGGGTAAGGTCTGCTAGCAATTCAGCTGCTGGCACCTCCAGTATCAGCAAAGATTCTCCCCCCCCCACAGCTCCCAGATCCTCCTGGTCACTAGCTGGAGATGACATGATGATCAAAACCCCCTTGGAAGAAACTGGATATTTTCTCCGGGCGGGCTGGTGGTGAGATTCATAATAATGTCAGGTGATGCTCCATTCAAAATTCAAGAAATAAAACTTAGACTCTTTAGATTAGAGCAAAGATGTTTTTTACTGAAAATGAAGTGGTAACATCAGTAGAATTCTGAATCTGAGAAATAAGGCGCGCAAATCAGATATACAAAGTGATGGAATTGTTCCCACCCCCCATAGTTCAAAAGATTCTTCCAATCAAAAGTTCTGAATATGATCATGTCCGTTGACCTTGGCATATTTTGATAAAGGTTTGCAGCTGCGCAGGGAAAAGAAAGCTAAGCGAGAAATAGAAACTTAAACAAGAATTTGTACCCCCCCACTCCTCATTTACACAACACAAGCATGTAACACCTCCAGCTCTCTTCCCAGACATTATCCCCACTCCTCCTCCACCATTACTTATGGCAGCCAAAAGATGCAAAGCAGTAGTAGAAGATCTTGAAGGCTGACACTGTCCTTTCAGCCAGCGGGAATCCCAAATGCTGACCACCATGTCATCAGCAGCGGTATCATCGTCGGGTACAGGTGGAGGAACCACAGCAGCGGGAGAATGGAGAGCACACGAAGGGGCATCAGGAATCAGAAGGGAACGGTGGAAGACAGGATGAATGCACCTAGAACGCAGTAGTGTGAGCCGATAAGCAATGGGATTGATGACCGCCTCGATAGGAAAGGGACCGATGAATCGATGGTCCAGCTTCTTGACCGGGCAGTCGACTCTTAGATGTTTCATGGACAACCACACCCAGTCTCCCACAGCCAGTGGGGGCGTCACCCGGTGAGAGCGTTCCATGAACCTTTTATACTCCTCCTTTGCCCTTAACAATTGCTGTCTAATCAATTGTTGAACAGAATTTAGTTCCGACAAGAATTCCCCTGTCTCGGGAACCAGGGAATCCAAGAGCAACAACGGAAAAAACCTTGGAGGGAAGCCCACATTCACGTAAAAAGGTGTCATTTGGGTGGAGGTGTGCTGGGAGTTGTTGAAGGCAAACACCGCTAGAGGGAGATAAGCCACTCAATCATTCTGTCAGTGGTTGACAAAACACCATAAATATTGCGCGAGAATGCCAATCACCTTCTCCGTCCCACCATCAGTCTCCAGATGGTGCGCCGACGATAAACACATCTGCACCTGAAATGCAGTCATCAGGCTCTTCCAAAATTGAGCGGTAAATTGGACACCGCGATCCGAAACTACCCTGTCCAGCAGACCATGAAGATGGAACACATGCTGCAAAAACAACCGGACAGTAGTATGGGCTGATGGTAATTTACGACATGGGATAAAGTGGGCCATTTTGGTTAACATGTCGACCACCACCAGTATAGTCATAAATCCAGACGAAGAGGGCAAATGTGTTAAGAAGTCCATGGAAATTGCTCCCCATGGCCTTTCCGGAGTTGGCAGAGGTTGAAGAAGACCAGGAGGTGAACCCGTTGCGGCTTTCACTTGCCTGCATGGTACATAGGATGTGACATAGGTGTGGACATCATGCCAGACTCGAGGCCACCAAAAAGTCCTCATGACCAGATGAAGGGTCTTAAAAAATCCAAAATGCCCGGCAGCAGGGTTGTCATGACACTGAGTCATAATAAGGGTTCGAAGCGGTCCCATGGGTACGTACAACTGGCCCTGATATCAGAGTAATCCGTCCTCCAAAGTCCATGGGGAGCGAGGTCTAATCTCCCCCATCCTCTGCTGCAACCAAGCATCCAGGCACTGTGCCTCTTGCACGCGAGTCCGCAAATCCACCAGTTCCTGAATTATGGCCAAAGATTCCACTGGCAGCACCGTCTGCAGAGGAAGGGGGTTCTCAGGGCAAAGGCACTCAGGTTTGCGGGACAGAGCATCTGCTCTCCGATTATGACCACTGGGAATATAGGTCACAGAAATTTGAACTGGGCAAAAAACAACAACCACCAGATCTGCCGCTGGTTCAACTTCCTCACCATGGACAAGTGTTCCAAATTCCGATGGTCTCAAATGCAGCCTTGATAGCCACAATGGACACATCTGTCCCCACCATGAAAGGACGATGAGGATCAGGATGCCTTAGGACAGGTTCAGTGATGAAGGCCTTCTTGAGGGCCTCAAAAGCCTGTTGCTGTGGGGGCCCCCACTGGAACAGGACCTTCTTTCAAAAGAGCTGGGTTATGGGACCCGTCAGCTTGGCAAAACCCGGGATGGTCTGGTAATAGTTAGAGAACCCCAAGCGACGTTGAATGTCCTTCACTCGATGAGGGGGTTCCCAACTACACAAGGCCTCCACTTTACGCGGGTCCATGGCGATGCCTTTGGGAGAGATGATGTTCCCCAGGAACTCTAAGGAGGTCTGGAAGAAGAGGTATTTCTCCAGCTTCACATAGAGTTGATGCTCCAAAAGATGTTGCAAGACCAGACAAACATGTTGAAGGTGACTGTCCCTGGACCTGGAATAAATCAAAATATCATTCAGGTACACCACCACGAACCGATCTAACATGTCCCTAAACACATCGTTCATCAGGTGTTGGAAGACCGCGGGGGTGTTGGTCAATCCAAATGGCATCACGGTGTACTCAAAATGGCTGTATCGGGTGCCAAACGCCGTCTTCCATTCGTCCCCCTCTCGCATCCTCACCAGGTTGTAGGTTCCTCGATGATCAAGCCTGGTGAAAACAGTGGCTTCCCGCAACCGCTCCATCAACTCTGGAATGAGTGGCAAGGGGTAACTATTCCATACCGTGATGGCATTCAACTGGCAGTAATTGCAATTTATTTATTTATTTGTCAATTGTTTACGAGATAAGTAAAAGTGTATACATAATTATGAATACATGAAATGAGTACATATAAGAAAAATAAAAGAAACAATAGGACAGGGATGGTAGGCACGTTGGTGCGCTTATGCACGCCCCCTACAGACCTCTTAGGAAAGGGGTGAGGTCAATAGTAGACAGTCTAAGGTTAAAGTTTTTGGGGTTTGGGGAAGAAACTACAGAGTCGGGTAGAGTATTCCAGACATTGACCACTCTGTTGCTAAAGTCGTATTTCCTGCAATCAAGCTTGGTGCGGTTAACCTTGAGTTTGTATCTGTTGTGTGCTCTTGTGTTGTTATGGTTGAAGCTGAAGTATTCATTGACAGGTAGGACATTGCAATGTATGATTTTATATACCATGCTTAAATCAGACCGAAGACGGTGTAATTCAAGGTTTTCTAGTTCTAGAATTTCAAGTCTGGTGGCATAAGGTATTCTACAACGAGTAGAGGAGTGGAGAACTCTTCTTGTGAAATATTTCTGGACTTTCTCAATTGTGCTAATATCAGATACGTAATGTGGGTTCCAGACTGATGAGCTGTATTCGAGTATTGGTCTAGCAAATGTTTTGTATGCTCTAGTTAGTAGTGTGATATTACCAGAGAAAAAGCTACGTAAGATTAGGTTAACAACTCTTAATGCCTTTTTGGCTATGTAGTTGCAGTGGGCACTAGCACTTAGATCATTAGAGGTGAGTATTCCAAGGTCCTTTACAGAGCTTGGATCATCAACAAGATCTTGACTATTCAGCTTGTATTTTATTTTTGGATTTTTTTTGCCAATATGTAAGACAGAGCATTTATTTGTTGAGATTTGAAGTTGCCATTTGTTTGACCATTCTGATACACAGTCAAGATCTTTTTGAAGGGTAGCAGTATTGTCTGTGGTATTGAACAGCTTTACATCATCAGCGAAAAGAACGCAGTTGCTCTTAATATGATCACAGAGGTCATTTATGTAGAGTATGAAGAGAGTTGGTCCTAGAACACTGCCTTGGGGGACACCACTATTGACAGGTACAGAATTTGATAGGACACTCCCAATTTTGACCATTTGTTGTCTGTTTGACAGGAATGCTTCTATCCAGTTATGCAGTTGTCCAGAGATACCATAGGATTTTATTTTTAGGAGTAGTTTGTCATGTACCACTGAATCAAAGGCTTTACAGAAGTCTATGTAGATTGCATCTATGTAGATTGCCCTGATCAAGTTGTGTAGTCCATATGTTTTTGCAGTGTAAGAGTTGCAGATTACAGGATAGTTTTTTTCTGAAACCAAATTGTTTATTGGAGAGTAGGTTGTTTGTCTCTAAGTGGAGGATGATGGATTGGTTAATAATTGATTCCATGACTTTACAGGTGACGCAGCATAAGGAGATTGGTCTGTAATTTTCAACTAGGCAAGGGTCTCCCTTTTTTGAAGATGGGGATGACTGTGGCTTGTGACCATAGGTTAGGCAAGGAACTGGTCCTGAAAGATTTTTCAAAGATTATGCTTAGAGGTTTAGCTATGGCAGTGGATAACTTTTTTAAGAAATAGGCACATATTCCATCCGGTCCAATAGATAGGGATGGTTTTAGATTGCGTAGTGCTTTTTCAACATTGTCTTCTGTAAAATCGATATGTATTAGATCACTGTAGTTATCTGTGGTTCGGCTAGGAAATGCTGGGCATGATCCATTGCTGTTAACAAATACTGAGCCAAAAAATGTGTTAAAGATGTTGGCTTTAATGGTGTCGTCGTTGCAGTCTTTACCATTAGGTCCTATCAGGGGTGGGATGGACCTTGAATCTTTTAGTGTGTTGTTTACAAAATTGTAAAAAGCATTGGTGGAATTGGTGCTTAGAAGGTTTTCCTCTTGTTTAATGTGATAATTGGTGCATTCGGTCTTTATTTGGTGGCATAAATTTTTGTATCGGCTTTTGAAATTGGCAACGTGACCAGATTTGTTTTTCCGCCAGGGTGATCTCTTTTTGGATTGAAGTTTCCTTATTGTTATGGGCAATCTGTTTTTTTGTTTTGTTTTGGGAGTAGTTGTTGGTACATATAGTTTGATGATTCTTTTGACTTCAAGTAAAAATATGTTGTAATGGTCTTCAACAGTATTGCATCCAGTGAATAGAGATTGCCAATCAAGGGATGAGAGATCGTTGTTTATAAGATCATAGTTGCCTTTTTTGAAATTATAATTGGGGATCACATCATTGTGGTGGTTTTTGTGTGGACGTATGTTGAGACAAAAGTCAATCATATTGTGGTCACTGCTGGAAAAGGGTTCTTTAGTTTGTATTCCGTAAATTAAATTCAAACTATTGCAGAAGATGAGATCGAGGCAGTTGTTTAGTCTAGTGTTGTTGGATACTAGCTGTTCCAGTCCCAGATTTGTAACAGCATTGTAAAAGGTTGCATGTATGGTTTCAGTTGTACATTCATTTAGGGTCCAGTCAATATGAGGCAGATTGAAATCTCCCATCTTCTCCCATCTTCTTCTTAACAAAAAGAACGGGAGCCAAGAGAGGGGACGACGACAGCCAGATGAACCCTCGGGCAAAGTTCTTGTCCAAAAAATCATGGAGGGTGGCCAATTCGGGCTTGGACATGGAATACAACCGTTCCTTGGGTAGTGGGACATCAGGCAGAAGGTCCACCAGGCAATCGTAGGGCCAATGTGGGGGTAACCGGTCTGCCTCCTTCTCACTAAACACATCCAAGAAATCTGACAGTTCGGGAGGTATGGAGACGGCAGAGGTGGTGATGTCCTGGCCAGCACAGGTGTTCCACAAATGGTCCACACACTGTAAACTTGGAAAAGAAACAGTGTTCCATGACCAGGCCACCTAAGGATTATGAATCCGAAGCCAGGCCATGCCGAGGACTAATGGGAGATGGAGATCCATGGTGATATAAAAGCGGATTGCCTCCTCATGGTCCCCAATGACCAGGCGTAATGGCTAGGTAGAGAATTGAATGGGTCCAGCACGAAGTGCCCGCCCATCAATAATTTCGACCCTCATTGGAGGGTCCACCAGAACCAAGGGGACATCAAAATGGGCTGCAAAGTCCCGATCCATAAAATTTGTTGTGGCCCCCAAGTCCACCGCACAATCACGGGAATCCCTTTCGACTGGGTCAGCAAGAAAACCCGAGTGTCCAGAAGCAGATGCGGAGGGGACCCAGAGTCCACCTCCGCTACTGCAGGCGGGTGTTTGATATATGTCCGGCCTAAGGTTTCCCCAAGGTTGGGCTGGCCTTGTTTCCCTGACTGATCGGGCCAAGATTCCAGCATAGGCGTGAATGTCCCTCTGTGCTTAATAGGACAAGAAATAGCAAAATGTCCTGGCCCCCCACAATACAAACACAAACCTCCCTGGAGTCTCTGTGTGTGTTCTTGGGCCATCAGGCAAGGTCAGACCACTCCCAACTCCATTGGCTCCACAGTCATAGCCACACTTTGGGTGACCCGGGGTGCTGGTTGCAGAGGGCTCTGTGGCAGAGATGTGGATGGTGGCTCCTGGATGGTGCGCCAAGTCTTGCACCGTTGAAGTTGGGTGTCGATGCACAAGCATTGCACCACCAGAGCGTTGAGGGTTGGGCCGGTTCCACTCGAACCAATTCATCCTGCAGCTCATCCAACAGGACATCCTGAAACGCATCCATCAAGGCTGCATCTTTCCAATTGGAATCCAGACAGATCAGCCAAAATTCCAAAATGAATTCCTGCAGGGGGAGCTTCCCCTGGCGAAGTTCCTTGAGGCGTCTGGCTGCCGTCTGCACCCATATGGGGTCCTCATACATTTGGCGCATATGTTGCCAAAACCCCTGATAATCCGTTAACAATGAGCTGTTCTGCAGTAATAAAGGAGTGGCCCATCTGGCAGCCGAGCCCAAAAAGAGGTTTATTACAAACCCCACCCGAGGCCGGTCATCTGGGAAATCCTCCAGCCTCAGAGCCATAAACAATTGGCACTGTCCCATGAAAGCCGGGAACATCTCAGGCTGCCCAGAAAACTTATCCAGCACAGCCACCGGGCATTTCCAATGGGGAGGGCCAGGAGGAGCAGCATGAGCCTGCAACAGAGCAAGTTGATTAATCAGCTGGGTCAACTGCTGTTGCAAAGCCTGGTTTTCATTCTGCAGCTGCTGTTGCTGCTGCTGCTGCTACTGCTGCTGCTTCTGCTGTTGCTGCAGTTGATCCATCTTGGTCAAAAGATGGTTTACGTGTGGGGTACAGGACAAAAATGTTATGTTTCACCTTTCCAATGAGGTCCACAACTCTGACAAAATACAGGCAGGCAAAAAGATTCAGGAGTTATAGAGTTAATTCTTGGAAGCAGGCAGGGTTCTTGGCAGTAGCACACACACTGCCTGCCAAGTCTGACAAGATAACAGGAACATAAATCACAAAGGCTTGCAATAAACAGAAAACACCGAAGCTCCACAGAAAAACTCACACTTTGTCCAGTACGGAGCTCTCAGAGAAAACACACCCTTTTTTATTCCCTGTGGGGTGTGTCAATCACTCAGCTCTGTCTCTGATTCATCCCCGCTTCCTTCATTGCAGCTCACACTTTTTCCTGTGATGTTGTCTAGCATCAAGCCAGCATTCGTCTCCTTGATTCTCTGTCAGAGGCTGCTCCGATATGCCCTCCTCCTTCTCCTGATTAGCCTCAGACTTTCCGTCTTGGTTATCTGCTGACACCTGATGCACAATCAGGGAGGAAGGCATTGCTGAAGAGGAAGGTCCTTGGGAGGAAGGCATTCCCAATTCCTCCTCTTCCCCATTGTCTGAGTCTTCTTCCTCTAGCCAGCAAACACCTGGGAACAAACAGATCCACCCTGATACTTCCAGCTCAAACACACCCCAACCAGGCACCCAGATGAAACCTAGCTTCCTAACAAATGATAGCCATCCATTTACTTGGAGCCAAGCTGCACTAAAAACCTCCAATACCAATATTGGTAATATTGGTAATATTGGCAATATTGGTTGCCAGCCAATCAAGACACACAAAAAAGCCACAAAACAGACAGAAGATACTAGAAACACCAATCAAGCAGAACACAGCAAACTCCAAGACCAATAAACACAGACCAAGACTCCCAACCAATCAGGAGGAAGAAAAAACCATTCTGGCACAGCAGTAGGCTTGCCCCAAATTTAAAACTGAAACAACTGTAAAAGTCTGACTCACAGACGAACACAATACAGAAGCCTGATGATGGCAGATGAGATTCTGACGAAACGTTGCTACAAATTTAAAAGCACAACTATAATGATGTGGGAAAATACCTGAACAATGCTGAATACCATATATGTAAGTACCTGCAAAAACTTAAGAATACACGTTTCAGGTTAGCCAAATATCACCTGAACCCTGACCCTCAATTCCGTCTCCTCTTTGGATGAAGAGGCCCAGGAAGCGAAGCTGTTGCTAAGTGGGTAGGATGTTACTCTTCCTTGCAATTATCAGAAGTACAGTAATTCTTAATCCCCCATAGATGTTTACCCACAAGTCTTCCAAGATAAAAGTTGCTTAAATGAAATAATGTCTGAGCTCTCCCAAGGGGAGCTGGCCATGCCATCTTAGGTTGTTTAGCAAACAAGCAATTTCTTGTGATCCATGAAACTTAACTGGGCTCAATTTTGTCTTCAGTAACAACTCAACCCAGGTAAGAGAAAACACACTTCATATTAATTTGCCTCAAGGCCATCCATGTGGCACATTCTGCTTCTTCTCTGCTAAAGCCTTGGTGGGATTTTGTGGAAGCCACCTGCAGTTCAGCTTTGATATATGGTCTAGGAAGGAAGGTGAGAATTATGAATGGGCTGGCTCTCCTGCTGCTCCTCTTTTGGCTCCTGCCTTCAACAACTCATAAGATAATGCAAACCATATGTGTAGTGAGGAACTCTCTCCAAACTGTGCAAGACTACTACAGGTCTTGGGATCTCCTTATTGGAGAGAATTTGCTCCTGGAAAAGTTTTCTCTCTTTGAAATGATAGAGTTTGACAGTGAGCCATCAAACACGAGAATTAGCAAGAAGGTATGTTTCACCTGAAAGGGAATGGATTAGAAGAGTTTCTGATTGATTAATGAGTTAAATTTTAAATTAACTAAAATAAGGTACAATGGGATTGCAAGGGGAAACAAACATCTTATTAAAAGAAATATTATTGACCATCCAAGTTTTGCAGGAAATGTTGACAAGGAACCATAGGGAGATAAAAGAAATGGTACATGATATGATTAAGAGACCAGAAAACTATTACCAAAAGACATTAAACAACAAACAAGAAGTCCAGGAAATAGAAAACAAAATAGAAAGAATAGAGGAATGGACAAGGGAGGGAAACTGACAAATGATACAAAAAGATACAATAGAGGAAATAGTTAAAGCTGAAATAGGAATGGTGAACTATAGTGTGGAAGACCAAGAGTTAGAAGGGGATACCCAGGAAGATATTATGAAGTCAGGAAAAGACCATTGAAAAGTGTATGGAAGGTCCAAAAGGGTGAAGAAGCAACAGAGATAGAAGAAATACTTAGATTGAATGAGACAAGAAGATACCAGATTACATGGGAAGAGTATGGGAGACATGCCAAGAACTGAACAAGAGTTGAGATATGAAAGCAGACAAGAGATGAGGGATAAATGCAGAATATTGTTTAACACAGAAGCTATACCATCAAGAATAGAAATTAGAAATAGAAATAAGGAATGAAAAGCAAGGATTACCTAGAAGAACCCTTAAGGAAATGATATATAGATATGTAGAAATGTAAAGTAGATAAAAGATAGATATTAATAACAAACATAAATAAGGATAGAAAATGTATGATCAAATTGTATGTATGTCAATGCAAAATGCTGTTGAAAATGTAAACATGATTTGTACTGGTGGAAAACAATAAAAATCATTTGTGGTATAAAGAATAGAAATTAGAAATTAGGAGAAGAATACCTTTTTTATTTGGGAACTATTCTATAGTAGAAATAATGGCAGAAATTAGAAATCTGGATATCTAAACATAGATGCCTAATGAATAGAGAATAACTAAGGTTAGGAAACTAGGATTATTTGGCAGTTAATTGATTATAATTGTGATGTCAACTTGGTTTTATAGTTGTTTGATAGTATTAATGGACTACAGATAAAAATGAATAGAGGGCGTAAACATACAATGTAAAATTCATAACAAGGATACGTGAAGATGAAGATGAATAGATACTGAGAATAATAGTTATAACTATTGTATGTAAAAGATTTATTATCGGTCTGTAATTAAGAATGTAAAGATTGCACCCAGACAGTATACTGTTACTGTGAATATCAAGAAGTCAACAAGAGTTGACAGGGAAGAGGTGAGGGACAAATGCAGAATATTGTTTAACACACAAGCTATACCATCAAGAATTAGTCCTCATAGAAATTAGAAATAGGGAGAATATTACCTTTTTGATTTGGGAACTATGCTATAGTAGAAATAATGGCAGAAATTAGAAATCTGGATATGGAAACATAGATGCCTAATGAATAGAGAATAACTAAGATAAATAAACATTAGGATTATACACAGTAAATTGGCTAACACTACTGTATGCATAAGATTTATTATTGGTACGTAATTAAGAATGTGGAGATTGCACCCAGATGGAATACTGTTACTGTGAATAATGAAATCCTATGCATAACCAAGAAAATTGTACAATAACAAGTACTAATATGTGATGTATAACAAAGGAAAAGTACAATAAAAATATTTGGGGGGAAAAAGAGTTTCTGCTTTGCTTAGGATTCAGATAACAGATAATCAGAGTTGGAAGGGACCTTGTAGGTCATCTAGTCCAACCCCCCGCCCAAGCAGGAGACCCTGCACCATTTCTGACAAATGGCAGTCCAAACTCTTCTTGAAAGTCTCAAGTGATGGCGCTCCCTCAACTTCCAAGGGCAACTTCTTCTGTTCCATTGGTTGATTGTTCTCACTGTCAGAAAGTTTCTCCTTATTTCCAGGTTGAATCTCTCCTTGTTCAGTTTCCATCCATTATTCCTTGTCTGACCTACAGGCACTTTAGAAAATAGCTTAACTCCTTCCTCTCTGTGGCAGCAAATATTGGAAGACCACTATCATGTCTCCCTTGGTCCTTCTCTTTACTAGACTTGCCAAGCCCAGTTCCTGCAACCGTTCATTGTATGTTTTAGCCTCCAGTCCCCTAATCATCCTGGTTGCTCTTCTCTGTACTTTTTCTAGACTCTCAACATCTTTTTTATAATGTGGTGACCAAAACTGGATGCAGGACTCTAGGTATGGCCTTACTAAGGCTTTGTAGAGTGGTATTAGTACTTCCCTGGATCTTGACGGTATCCCTCTGTTAATACAATTTAGGATTGCATTGGCTTTTTTGGTTGCTGCTGCACACTGCTGGCTCATATTTAGCTGGTTGTCCACTAGGACTCCAAGATCCCAGGATTCAGGAGACTTCGTTCATAAATTATTATTCTACTGATGCTTGCAGGTTCTGCTTCAGTTGATAAGTCTTGGTGAATTCTTGGATAAAGACCCATTCTTCTAAAGTAGGCTAGAATGTTTCAGTTTCATCAGGAAGATGATAAACAGCACAATAAGTGAGGAAGGCTTCCCCCCCCCCCCCCCCAAAAAAAAAAACACATTTTGCTTCTCATCCAAGAATTTTCTTCAGTTCTAACTTCAATTCCTGCTTGAGAAGCAAAACATTTTCAAGGAAAAAGAATCAAACTCCAGTTGCATTTTGAAAAGCATCTTTGGGAAAACCATGACCTGGATGATTGAGAATTTCCATAGTCACCTGTTTCGGAATCATGAAGGGTATTTTGTAATGGCCTTGAGCAAATCTACCTTATGGGCTCCAGTGGGGCATTGTGAACAGCAGTATTCCAGAGCTGAAACAGCCTTCAAAAGAACAATCATACTGCCAAAGCTGCTCACAATATTTCTCATGTGATGAGTCATGGCTGCCTAGAGTTGCAAATGTGGTATTTTGCAGTCCCTTTCTAAATTGACCATAGTTTCAGTACCATTAACATAGTTTTCATAACCACAATTTCTTGTCCAAAGGCTCACAGCCAATGGATTCACCACCTCAAACTTCATGAGAATACAGACAAACTCAAAGAAAGGTAAACTCTATTACCACACAAAA
Organism: Pseudonaja textilis; assembly: GCF_900518735.1. The sequence goes on from NW_020769552.1 coordinate 100,215, forward strand.
GTTTCCATGATAGTCTAGAATGTTCCAGTTTCATCAGGAAGATGATAAATACCACAATAAATGAGGAAGGAAATGTGAAAGATTTACAAAGAAATCAATACCAGTTGCTTGGACGAGTTTGAATAGAATAATTATTTTGTTTTATATATATATATATATTAAATAAAAACAAATGTATATATATATATATGTATGTATGTATGCATATATATATATATATATATATATATATATATATATATATATATATTTATATATTTTGTATGTATTTCGAAGGCAAAGTACCAAGCAGAATTCGGTTGATGAGTTATATGATATAAAACATGTTAGAAACTGAATGTTATAATTCCATAATGAATAAATTAAAGGTTTGATGAGATTTTATATGACAATAATTATAAGATTCAAAGGTGCCATACTCTAATTGGCAATTATAGGGGGAATCTTGCTTTTCAATGGCTGGAAGGGGAAGGATTTTTTTTTTCCCCTCTCTCTTTTGGGATGATGATGGAAGAGTATATATGAAATTGTAAACAGAACAGACTAAAGTATAAGTATAATGAATAGAAAGATATAGAAATTGGGGGAAATAAGTGTAATTGAATTAGAAAGAAATGAGATAATTATAAAAGAAGATTAAGGAAAGTAAGGCGACAATATTGAGAAATTTAAAAAATAGTGATAAGATATGAAACTGAATATATGAGATGAATATGTATTTGAGATTATGTCTGTATGGAGATGTGATAACCTGGAATCATGCTGTTCTCAAAAAAGATGTTTTATTTGTTATGTTTTGTTAAAACCCAATAAAACTTAAAAAAAAGTGAGGAAGGGTGTCAAGGTATTGAGATTTAATAGCTGAACAGCTACTGTAAGGCTGATGCAATGAGGATGAATCAGCGTGGTTATTGCTGCTTTAAGACTGAGGATGGATTCTACAGGGTTTTACCACTTTAAGAAGCTGTACATATAAATGAGGCCATAAGAGGGTGTACCTCTCTCTCCTCCTGTTCATCTCCATTGTAATTCTCCATGCAGAGTAATGAAGACTGATTGCTTGCCTGGTATGTGCCTCACAGGTATATTTATGTATATAGTAGTCCGGTATATAAACCACTGTTAAAAGGCAAAGCCTCTGTGTGCTGTATTGTGCTCCTGTGTTGTCTCACAATAGTAGTCACACTGCAGACAAAGGGTGTACATGTCAGATACTGCACTGGCTTAGTGGAAAAGTCATTTCTATTATTTATTTTGACAAAAAGACATGGTGGAAATCTCAAAAGAAAGGACAAATCCAGTTGCAATGGGGACGTGTACTAACAACAGGAACACCCTGTTTTGGGATCATTCATGGTCTTTTGCAATGAACTTTAGCTGATCTATCTTCTGGCCTTCAAGTGGAGTATTTGAAGAGAATGGTTCCCAGAGCTGAAAGAGCTTTCAAAAGGATAATCAAAGTGCCAAATCTATTTAAGATACGTATTTCTCTTATCGATGAGTTATGGTTGTTCAGGGTCACCACCTCAAAGTCCAAGAGAGAACACATACAAGCACACTTAAGCAAAGACAATCTCCCTTAGCACACAAAAGCTTCTCTGCTTTTAAAATACATTCCAAGGTCTTGTTGTGGCCCAGCGGCAGCAAGTGGAGCTGGCAGCACAGTCGAACAGTCAGGAGGTTGGAGAGGAACATGGGTCAGTCCTGGAGACTGAGGAAGGCTTGGACAAGGGCTGTGCATTGGAAGCAGAGATGGGGCCAGGGCAGGCTGGCATTCATCAGCTGCCTTTGGAGTTGGACTGTAGTGAGGCAGGGGAGCAGCTGGAGCTGGTTCCCAGCCTGTGCATGTACAGAGTTGCCAAAAGAAAAGAACTCTTATGAACTAAGGGCCGACTTGGTAGTAAAGGAATAGGGATTAAAAGAGAAGCAAAAGGGGAGGGGGCTTTTGCAGGAAACAATGCATGTGTTCCATCATTGTGAAGATCTATCTGCATCTCAGAGACTCTCTGCCAAGTCCTTCCTTGTCAGCACTGCGTTTGAAAATATTTACTTGGCAGCTCTCCAGGCAAAATAAGGTCTGTACTACTGATTACATCCATGAGAGACTGCCAGGCCTTTGGCTCAATGTGAATGCAAGAAATTCACCTTTGTTTAATAAAAGCGGTTCTGCCAGGACAAATAGTCTGCTTAGTGCGCTTTGGGGAAGCCTAGGTCAGAACACATCTTCCACTAGAGGCAGGATCTATCAAGTTATCTTGCCTTGTCTTGAAAAGAATCATTCTTAGGTTGATTGAGACTCAGCTGTCCTCATTTTTCTCTTTGTTCATGCCTGCAATTCAGCTTCTGCACAAATCTTGATTTCTGATTTAGGAAGGACAAGAATGACTGGGCTGCCTCTCCTGCTGCTTCTCTTCTGCCTCTTACCTCCAACTACTGCTAAGAGAAGGCAAACTGTATGTGTGTTGTGGAATTTGTTCAAGCCTTATGGAAAACAAAACTATTACAGACCTGGTGATCTCATTATTAGTGGGAATTTACCCTTGGGAACTCTTATGTCCTCCAGAATGCCATATTTTGAGAAGGAACCATTCTGGCTTCGTTTGCGTATTTTGTAAGTTTCACCTGGCAGGGAAAGATGCATGAATTATTTCCTGTGTTCTGGATTCAGGGATTCCTTTCAAAAACTCTTGTCCTACTATTCGAATGTCCTAGTGCAGTTCTTGTCTTTTATCATAAAACAGGCTAGAATTTTCAACCATTCTAAATTCAAGATCAGGAAGATGATAGGCTACATAAAAAGTGAGGAAGGAAATTTGAAATGTAGTGGCCTAAAAAAGTTGACATACTGTTCATTTAGATAGAAAAACATAGAAATCTCAATGAAATCTTAATCATTTTTCATTATCTAGTACTGTTTTAAAACCAGTTTCCTATTGTAGTGACCAGTTCTGGTCATCACAATACAAAAAAGATTTGGAGACTCTGAAAAAAAGTGCAGAGAAGAGGCACAAGACGATTAGGGGGCAGGAGGCTAAAATATACAAAGGACAATTGCAGGAGTTGGGTTATGTCTAGTCTAATAAAAACAGGAAATAAGGGGGACATGATAGCACTGTTCTAATATTTGAGGGGTTCCTACAAAGTCAAGGGGGGTGAAACTATTTTTCAAAGCGGCAAGATGAGAAACAATGGTTGAAAACTAACAAGGAGAGAAGCAACTTAGAACTAAGGAGAAATTTCTTAATGGTGGGAGCAATTAATCAATGGAACAGCTTGCCTTTTCCCTTTGTCACTGAGCCATACAATTTTAATCCAAGAGCATCTATAAAAAAAGCTCAATGAAATCTGGGACTTGCTATTCCAAACAGCATCAAAAATATCTCCAGGCAAATTTAAACCACACACACACACACACACACACACACACACACACATTTCCCTGTAATGTTTCCAATATGTTCTTTACTATAGACCCATACTCAAGAAGTATCAGCAATTCCTTGCCTTAGTGTTTGCTATCACAGAAATCAACAAAGATTTGTATCTCCTCCCCAACATCACACTTGTGACAATGTTTGAATTGAGAGGAAGATTTCTTTAATCAGCTGCTCCTTTCTCTCCACAAGAGGCCAAATAGTTTCAGGTTATAAATGCGAAAGGCAGGACCCTCTGCTCTCTGTCATTGGAGGTGATAACTCCAAATTCTCAAGGCAGATGGTGTCCTTCTTCAACATCTACAAGGTCCCACAGGTAAGGGGGCTCCACTGGATACAGTATGGAGTAGACCAATAACAGAAGCACACACAAAGTCAAGGATGAAAGCAATGTTGCTGAGAGGGATATCCTATAGTTGAATTAATTTTTATATTTTATGTTTCAAGATATATAACCCCAACAGACCAATAATGAAATAATTCTGAAATGCTGTATTTCCCGAGAAGAATTAATTTCTAATTTTCTTAAAAATTTAGCCACCATTTCACTGCAATTTATTACCTACATCAAGTTAACAATTTCTTGGTCTCTAACATCTCACAACTAGACAAAATATGAACTAGCATCTCTTCCTAGAAAGTGAAGAAACTTAAGCTAACTTTAATCGAATTAAGTCAACCTGACAGGTAGATAAAAAAGCATGCAATGGTAACTCCCTAAACTGATCACAAAAATTTACTTTGTCTTTGAAAGAGAAATTTCTTTTTCTTCAGCTTGGTGCTGGCTTTGAGATTCTTCAGGAATACAGACCAGTTTATCCTCCCTTCTTCCGGATTAATCCCAGTGACTTTCCTGAGTGTGTGACTTTAGTCCAGCTGCTCCTGTATTTTCAGTGGAACTGCGTTGGCCTTGTGACCTCTGAAGATGACAGTGGAGAATATTTCATCTCAACTCTGATGCCATTCTTCAAGGAGAAGGAGATCTGCTTGGCCTTCAATGAAAAATGGAAATCTAAAAACTTTATTAATTTAATAAATAAATTAATGTTCAACATTTTCTTTGAAGCTGAAGTTATTTTTTTTGCTTGGAGATTCCACTGATATGGCAAATTTTTTGACAGCTTTGAACTTTTGTGTAAAACATAGAAAGATACAGAATGTTTGGATCCTAACATCTCATTGGAAATTTACTCTGGTTGGAGATATTTTTGAAGGTGTAAAGACTTTGCAAGGGGCTTTGCAGTTTAGAGACAGCACTGGCGATGTCTCAGAATTCAGCCACTTCCTCCTATCTTTAGACCAGTTGATTAAAAAGGGGGACATCTTTCTCCTAAATTGGTGGGAAATACTCTTTGATTGTCATATACCCAAACCAGGCAAGGACCCTCCAAAAGGGCAAATGGAATGTACACAAAAGGAGAATTTACAGGATCTTCCAGATTTTATTTTTGAAATGAACATGGAAGGTGAAAGTGACAACAACACCATTTATGCTGTGGCACATGCATTGCATGCCATTTATGGATTAGGAGAGCAACCAGAGATGTTGAAGCATGAAAAGAGGATCTCAAATGTGGAGCCATGGCAAGTAACCTCTGTGGTATTTTATCCAGTCTGCACATTGATAGAGAGGAAGCTCCTTGTATGCATTTCTTCATATCATATCAAGGGATATCATATCATGGCATCTTTCAAAAGATTAAAACAACAATTGCTTCAAAATCAATAATATGAACTAAATATAATGTTTTGTTGAAAGATGCGGCAGAAGAAAAGTAACCTAAACCAGTTGTACATAATATCCATAGAAGAATGATCTTCATATATGGTTCGAAAGGTCTCCAACATTTCCTGAGATTGAGGGACTGACCAGGGATGGAGTGTCACCTCAGAATAAGATAATAATCTGGATGCATTTGTGCAAAATGCTTAAGCAGGACCGTTGAAGTCCTAATGAGTATATCTGCAGAACCTGCTAAGTTTCTGTCAGCTTGTAGCCTGAATCCAACATATAAAAGCAAACTCAGCTCAATTAATTTAACCATTGATTTATCTTTCGATGAATTAGCATTCTAGTGACTTCACTCCATTTGTTTAGTTTGCTATTTCTTGAACTGTTCAGCTGCTTAACAGAACAGATGAAGAGAATTGGACAAGAACTTGGAGGTCTTCTAATACGAGCCCCTACTCAAGAAGCAAGCCCTATACCATTTCAGACAAAAGTTATCCGATCTCCTCTTAAAAACTTACAGTGATGGAGCAGCCAAAACTTCTGGAGGCAAGTCATCCCTGTCATCTGGTTAAAACTGGAGTTGTGAAAGCCAAAATACAAATACCACTTGATAAAGACAATCTTTTGTATTGTTGAGAATTGAGTCAAATATTTGAAGTTACTCCTCATTGCTCAAATCTCAAACAAGGGACAAATGGTAGCTTTTTAGATCTATACCTGTTTCGCAAGTCTCCTTCTCACAAAATGGACCGAGAACTGCTCATTATGATATTGTTAAATGGGTTGTCCACCCCAATAAGTCTTTAGTGTCTGTGAAAGTTGGTCAAAAGGATCCCAGGGCTGCCCCAGGCCAGGATTTCACCATTAACTCTGATGCGATCACCTGGGCTCCAAAGGTGAGTGGGAAGGAAAGGTTGTAAACTCAGTAAAAGAATCCATCTCTCTCTTAAGGATGCTGAACATCCGTCTAAGGTGAAAACATTGGAGGTTAACAAATCTTATGACTAATCTGTGAAAATCCAACAATGGGTGGGAATTCTGCTTGAAACCTGGATGCTGTTAGATCAGGCTGTGATTTCCATGGACCGTTCTTCTTCAGTTGGATTGTCATCATTCTTTCTTTGAGAGAAGCAGTAGCTCAATGTAGCAACTCTGAAGGAACCATCTCAAATCAGACAGGTGGAGCATTTTTCAAATGCAGATCTGTTGTGGCCCCGATTCCCGAGCCTATGCTGTCAGAGGAAGAAGATATGGAAGATAAGGAAGAGGAACTGGGAATGCCTTCCTCCCCAGGACCTTCCTCTCTGGCAATGCCTTCCTCCCTGATAAATCCTCACATTTCATCAGACAACCGAGAGACACAGATCTTCCAGGATCTAGGGAGTCATTGAGTAGATAAAGATGCTAATTTGTCATATTTGTTTATACTAGAAGAGAGCATTCATGCTTTTCAGGAGAAACTTTCAATTTATGGATCGGAGCGGTCGTGCTCCAACAGGCTGTTTCCCCGCTCCTCAGGATAGTTTTAGGGCAGTTTTAGGGTACAGTGGATGGGTCCCCTATTAGCCTTACCAATTGTCACATCCCAATAGGAAAACCGTCTGCCAATTCTCTGAAAGAGTGGCTTATGGGAGCCAATCTTTATCACTCAATCTTTAGGGGTCCTTCTTCTGTCAGCATCTTCTGTCTCCAACAGAATTAATACACCTGTCAGAGAACAAGGAGATCCATCCATCTCCGATTTCTCACAGCCAAGAATCACCTTGTAAGTGAGAGCAGAGGCATATAATGTGTAATAATTAATAATACCTCTTAATAAATAATAATAACTTTTCTCTGAAAAAATAATGGCTGAATGGGAAGATCTGGAGTACAAAGCAGTGACGCTGAGCATGTCAAATAAGAAGAAATCAGGAAATTCAGGCAGTTCTAATGAATATAAAGATTTATTGCAATCTTAAGGTACATTCAAGAATCTGAACTACTAAAGGTCAGACTGAATTGGGGGTGGATAAGAGTCAAAGGAATTCAAGGTGGGCTACATTAAGATCTCTTTTGGGTGGGAAGCAGAACTGGTATTCAGCAGGTTCTGAGCAATTCTGGAGAACCAGTAGCAGAAATTCTGAGTAGTTCAGAGAACTGGCAAATACCACCTTGGACTGGCCCCCGCCCACATCTATTCTCTGCCTCCTGAGTCCCAGCTGATTGGCTGTGTCTTCTTTGGTTGCCCTGCACAGAAGAATGGAGCTGTAAAGCAGGGTAGTGGGGTGGGGAGGGAATGGGACTTTGCAGTAACCTTCCCCTGCCACACCCACCAAGCCATGACCACCAAGCCATGCCCACTAAGCCATGCCCACAGAACCAAGGAGTATTATTTTTTGAATCCAACCACTTGGTGTGAAGGGACTCTGGACTGATAATGCAGTCCCTGTCAGCCTAGTCCTCTCCTCAGAGCCAGAGGAAAGTCAACAAGCAACATTCACATATAAAATATATGATTCCTGGCTGATAGACTCATCCATCTTCTGAGGGTTCCAGTTTAAAGTGGAAACAGGAAAATTCCCAATCTCTCTCACACTGAAAACCACAGCAGTGATAACTTAGAAGTGTCTTGAGATCACCTTTTCTTTCTCACAAAAACTGACCAGGCCTGTTGGAACTGAACAGATCCAATTTTCTGGCTTTCCTTTCCCCAGAATCATCCTGAATGAAGGATGATTTCCCCTCCTTGATGCACCATCAACTGCACTATATCACCACCAATATCAGTTCTAGGTTGGCCAATGTAAAAAGGGGACAGTCTTGTCAATTCTTGGAAAGTGACAATGGTCATGGCAGATTATGCTGAAATCCTTATACAAAAATTCTTAAATCTTCATTTTAGATGCAGCCCACTGTGACCCCTGTCCTAAAGACCAATATCCCAACAAGGAGAAGGACCACTGCATTGCCAAGAGGATCCACTTCCTTGCCTATAAAGAGACCCTGGGATATGCCTTAGTTTCTCTGTCTCTTTTCCTTTCTCTGATCACAACTGCTGTCCTGGTAACATCATGACACGCCGATTGTCAAGGCCAACAGCTGAAATCTCACTTACATCCTCCTGGTCTCCCTCCTGCTCTGCTTCCTCTGCTCCTTTCTCTTCATTGGTTGACCTGGAAAGTTCATTTGTCTCTACCGATAAACTGCCTTTGCCATTCTCTTCTCCTTTGCAGTTTCCTCTGTGTTGGCAAAAACTGTCATGGTGGTTCTGGCCTTTATGGCTACAAAGCCAGGGAATAGGACAAAGAAACTCTTAGGAAAACCTCTAACTAATTCCATTGTCATAGCCTGTCCCCTGGTCCAAGCAATTCTTTGTGCCATCTGGCTGATCACCTCTCCCCCATTTCCCAACATGGACTTCCACTCCCTGGAAGGAGAGATCATCTTGGAATGTCAGGAAGGATCAGCTTCCATGTTTTACACAGTCCTGGCTTACCTGGGTTTTCTGGCCCTCATCAGTTTTATCATGGCCTTTCTGGCTAGGAAATTGCCTGACAGCTTTAATGAAGCCAAGTTCATTAGTTTTAGTATGCTGTTCTTTTGCAGTGTTTGGATTACCTTCCTCCCCACCTATTTGAGCACCAAAGGAATCCCAGATGATTCCCATGATCAGTTTAGAAAAAAAATGATATTAAAGATGTGGATATTAGTTTCCAGCATGATTGTTTCTCACTTTATTTATTTTAATCATAGGAGTTTTTAAAATATTCTGGAGTTGTCTTTATTGTTAGTGTTTTAAGCATGATTGTTTTGCATAGATTCCTGATATTGTTCTGAGATCCCAACTAACATTTTCATTTAATTAACATTTTTCATTTAATTTAATTCATTTAATTTCATTTAATTATTAGTGCGTAGTAACTTTAAATGAGTCACAGTGTCTTATTCTCCATTGACATATTAGACAAACACAGTTTATTAAAAGAGAAGATCATGTGAAATAGATATTGTTATGTCTTTGGGACTGGTTGGAGTCCCCAACCAGGTCCGCTGTTTGAGTGGGAGCACCAGTCGCTTCCATTGGCTGAAACCGTTTGACAGCCGGCTATAAAAGCCGGCTGTCGAGCAGTGCCAGCCCCGTTGCCGCCAGTTAGCCTGCCTAGCGAGAAGGCAGACGCGGCAACCCTTTATTCCTTGCAATAAAGCCTGTTACGTTTCACTCTGGGTTAGCCTCGTTCCTTCCGCCGCTCTACAACACTGGCGACGAGGATGGGATGCGATCAGAGGCTACCAGTAGTGCGATTCTGAAGAGCTGAAGCCACTAAGAGCGAGCCACGGGCGCTGAAGCCGCCAAAGCTCACAAAGAGCGCGAAATTCAAAAAACCTTTGGGGGTTTTGAGCTGTAGTCACTAGAGCGAAGTCACGGGCGCTGAAGCCGCAGCCGCCGGCGCTCACAAAGGGCGCGAAATTCAAAAGCCTCCATAGCCGGAGACTGACACCGCCTAATAGCGCAGCCGCAAGCGCTCTTCTAAGAGTGCGAATTTGGAAGCAAGACTGAAGGGAACGAGCCCTGCCATTTCCAAAATGAATGCCAATCCGACATTCCCACCATTCAAGCCAGCCGAGGAAATGTGGGACTCATACAAAAACCATTTCAGCTATTTCCTCGATGCCATCGGTTTAGCAGATGCTGCTGAGCACAGGAAAAAATCCTACTTCCTCAGCTACTGTGGGGCTGCGGTTTTTGACACCGCTACAGCACTAGTCGCCCCTCGCGCTATCAGAAGCATACCGTGGGATGAACTCCAAGAGATCCTCTCCAACCACTACTCACCTAAACCATCCCAGATAGCCAGGAGATATGCTTTCAGAACCAGAAAGCAGGCTGAAGGAGAGTCAATTAATGAGTATATAGCAGCTCTGAGGACAGCTGCCTTACAGTGCGGTTTCAGAGACTACCTAGAAGACATGTTATTAGACCAGATCGTCTGTGGGGTTAGAGACCTTAGGCTTCAAAGACGGTTGCTAGCAAAAAAGGACTTAAATCTAGCTTCAGCTGTGGAGGAAGCCCAAGCTGCTGAGCTCTCTGCCCAATCAGCAGCTGAGATTCAAGGAACTCCTTTAAAACCCAGCAGTTCCACTATTCATTCAGAGGAAGTTTCCCTGGAGGAAGACCCCATAGACTCAACAGACATTAACCGCCTTAAGCAACAAAAGCCTGCACAGGTAGGAGCAGGGCAGAGAAACAACTTCGCCCCCAAGCAACCTTTCATTTGCCTAGCTTGCGGGGGCTCCCACTCCAGGGCATCCTGCAGATTTAAGAACGCCATCTGTCTGAATTGTCAAAAGAAAGGTCACCTCGCTAGAATCTGCCAAGCAGGGCGAACCTTTCCTCAAAGATCTCCACCACCTACTAATCTCCAAAGGCAAGTGGAGGACTGCTATACTTGCTACCACGCTAACCAAACTTCCCAAACTCCTAATAAAATCAGTATTTCTGTTTCTTTAGAAGGTAAGCCCTGCAGGATGGAGGTAGACACGGGATCTGCACTTTCAATCATCTCCTGGGAAACCCTAAAGAAGATTCATCCCAGATTTTTGAAGAAGAAGCTGCAGAGATGCCACCTGACACTGCGGGACTACCAGGGCAAGAACATCCCTGTCCTCGGGAAAGGCAAGTTTTTAGTTCATTTCCAAGCCTTTAAAGGCCATTTGCCTTTGGTGGTTGTTAATGGTGCCCTCCCCAGTCTGTTGGGACTAGATTGGTTCCCCTCCCTCGGCCTTAGTGTAACTGGGATCCATGCTGTCTCAACTTCTGACGTAGACGCCTTATTCTCAGATTACTCTGATGTTTTTAGCAGCGAGCTGGGCTGTTATTCAGGCACCCCCATCTCCTTCTCGGTGGACCCCCAGGCAACTCCTCTTCGCCTTAAGCCACATAGAGTGCCCTTCGCCATCCGTCCCAAGTTAGACTTAGAATTAGATAAGCTACTGAAGCAAGGGGTGTTAGAACCAACTGACTTTGCCAAATGGGAGACCCCCATAGTCATCCCACTCAAGAAAGATGGCAGTTTAAGAATCTGTGCAGGCTATAAAACCACCCTCAACCGTTATCTGCAGGTCAGTGCCTACCCTGTTCCTGTTATTCAACACCTGTTACACACCTTCGAACCAGGCACCATTTTTGCCAAACTAGACATGTCCCAGGCATACCAACAGTTCCCTGTTGATGATCAGACAGCTGAATTACAAACCATAGTCACACATAGAGGGGCATTCAAGTGCAAACGCCTCCAATTCGGTGTAAGTGTAGCCCCGGGCATATTCCAATCACTCATGGAAAGGATTCTCCAAGGTCTCCCGGGGGTCGTCCCTTATTTCGATGACATCTTAGTCTCAGCAGTTGACAGACCTCAGCTCATACAAAGGGTCAGTGCAGTCCTAGAGAAGTTCAGGCAGCATGGCCTCAAACTTAAAAGGGAGAAGTGTGCCATCGCCACTAGGCAGGTGGACTTTCTGGGATATAGGATAGATGCCTCTGGCATTCACCCAGTCGAATCCAAAGTAAAGGCTATCCATGAGGCGCCTACACCAACTAACAAGACGGAGCTCCAAGCCTTTCTGGGGCTACTAAACTTTTACACCTCATTTCTCCCGCACAAAGCATCTATTGCTGAACCCTTACACAGACTGTTAGACAAAGAATCCCCCTGGTATTGGGGACCCAAAGAAGCCCATGCCTTCAAGTCAGTCAAATCCTTACTCACATCTGATGCAGTCTTAATCCAATTTGATCAATGACTTCCCCTGGTCCTAGCTGCTGATGCATCCCCCTTTGGGATTGGGGCTGTTCTGAGTCACAGGCTTCCCAATGGTTCCGAGGCACCAATCGCTTTCTTCTCTAGGGCCTTCTCTACTGCAGAAAGGAACTATAGCCAAATAGATAAGGAGGCCTTGGCTGCAGTAGCTGCAGTAAAAAAGTTTCATGAATTTTTGTTTGGGCACCATTTTGAACTTATAACTGACCATAAACCACTCCTGGGGCTGTTATCAGGGGATAAGCAAACCCCGCAGGTGCTATCACCTAGAATGACCAGGTGGACTTTGTTCCTGGCCGCTTATTCATTCAAGTTGGTGCATCGCCCTGGAAAAAACTTGAGTCATGCCGATGCCCTTAGTCGCTGCCCCCTACCAGTCCCAGTCGAAGACCCAGCACCTGTTCATGCCATTTTTGAAGTTAATGAACTTAAATTGCCGGTTACAGCCGAGGACATTGCTGCGCACTCAAAAAAAGACAGAATAATCGCCCAAGTTATGGACTGGGTGGGAAGGGGGTGGCCGGAAACACAATACACCGCTGACTTTGCTCCTTTCAAAACCCGTAAGCAGGAATTGTCGAAACTACAAGGATGTCTGTTGTGGGGGACAAGGGTAGTCATCCCAGCCACTCTTCGTGTACCCATCCTGAAGGTACTTCACGAGGGCCACCCGGGCATCGTAAGGATGAAGGCTCTAGCCCGCAGCTATGTTTGGTGGCCCGGCATGGATGCCCAAATCTCCAACTGGGTAAGCTCATGCCAACCTTGCCAAGAAACCAGGCCTGCCCCACCAGCAGCTACGCCTACCAAGTGGGAGAGTGCTAGTGGTCCTTGGTCTTGCCTGCACATCGACCTGGCTGGACCAGTACACAGTAGGACCTTCTTGGTTGTAGTAGACTCTTATTCCAAATGGATAGACTTGGCCCTACTACCCTCGACAACCACTCAAGCAATTGTTAAGGCTCTGACCCGCTTTTTCATTACCCATGGGCTCCCTAACACGCTGGTGTCTGACAATGGCCCCCAGTTCACGTCGTGTGAGTTTAGCATGTACGTTGCCAACTTGGGCATCAGACACATCCTTACAGCCCCCTTTCACCCCGCTAGCAACGGGATGGCTGAGAGGGCAGTCAGGTCAGCAAAAGAGGCACTTGCCAGGTTTGGCCAGGAAAACTGGCATTCCAAACTGTCACGTTACCTCCTGAGCCAACATACGACGCCATGCACCACTACAAACAAATCCCCTGCCGAGCTCTTGATGGGGAGACGCCTTAGGACCACCCTGGACAGGTTGCATCCTCACTACTGTCCAGACACCCCTTTAGGATCTGACAGTTTGGTCAGGGACTTTGCCTTACATGACCTGGTGTACGCCAGGAATTATGCAGGGGATCCTCTGTGGCTTCCAGGTAAAGTTGTGTCAGTCACAGGTCCTAGATCCTACAGGGTCCTCCTGGAAGATGGATGCCTGTGGCGTAGACACGTGGACCAGCTCAGAAGGCGATAGAGAAGCACAACTGATACCAACCCAGCCCAACCTCCTTGCACCGAGGACTCCCTGCCGGTACCAGCTTACCCAGACGGAAGCTCCCTGCAGGACCCGATCTACCCCATCGACCAGGAGAGCTTGCTGGAGGGCCCAAGCCACCAACAAGGGACGCTGAACCAACTGCCAAGCGAACCTGTCTGCCGGCCGGACCCAGTGACTCACCGAGGTCAGTCCGAACATGGGGACTTACCTGATCCACAGAGCACCACACCTGACCGAGCCCACTTCCCAACAACCTCCGAGACGATTCCTGGGGGCAAGGACTTGACGCCAGCCAGCAGCTTGCCCGGGTTGCGACGTTCTGGCCGCCAGCGCAGACAACCAACTTACCTGAAGGACTACGCATGCTCCCAGCTGGGGGAAAGGAGTGTTATGTCTTTGGGACTGGTTGGAGTCCCCAACCAGGTCCGCTGTTTGAGCGGGAGCACCAGTCGCTTCCATTGGCTGGCACCGTTTGACAGTCGGCTATAAAAGCCGGCTGTCGAGCAGTGCCAGCCCCGTTGCCGCCAGTTAGCCTGCCTAGCGAGAAGGCAGACGCGGCAACCCTTTATTCCTTGCAATAAAGCCTGTTACGTTTCACTCTGGGTTAGCCTCGTTCCTTCCGCCGCTCTACAACAGATATCAATGGATATTTTCTAATCATCGGTATTGTTAATATTTTTTTATCCATTCCCAATATTATGAAGATGGATAGACAGAGGGATGGGTAGAAAAAAGGGAGGGTGAATGTTTGAGAACAAATAGAATAAATCATGACTTGTTCTGGAGGATATTTACAGATAACACACACTGGGAAGGATGTCAAACTCAGAGAGGAACTATAAACTAGATATATTTACATGTTTTGTTTCCAGCGTTTGCCAGTACACAGGTCCAAACTCTTATTCAGTTGTCACACCTGCAGCCCACGAAGAGGATCAAGGCCCTCTCTGTCCAAGGAGACCATGTCTCTCCCTTATCCTCTCCTTGTTGCATGTCCTAGGATGGATAGGGGATGTGCCTGGGTCTTCCTCTGACTGCTCAGCTGGCCTCAGCCCTTCCCCAGCCTCCTCCACAACCTCCGGAGTCACACTTCCACTCCGTCTCAGCTGTTCCTCCTCTCTCTCAGAGTCAGTCTCCAGTAGGGGAATGACAAGGTGGAGGAATTTGTGTGTCATGACAGAGGGATAAAGATTGAAAAATGACTGGAAGAATTAGGAGATGTGGAAACATAGGTAGACACATTGAGGATAATATTTGGTGAGGAATAAACTTTGATGAAAAAGCAAATGTGGCTTTAGAAAGCCCAAGAAAGTCATGCTTAGAGGGAGTTGATGAGTTTTCCCCAAATTTTCCTACCTATTTTTAAGTTCTATGGGAGAAATTAATTTCTAATCTCACCCGTAACAAGTATAAATAAACCAGTTATTTGGTATAAAATTTGGAATGATTGTTCAAACTTACTAGAATTCAACTGATTGTCCTGAGCCACTATGCCCCACTAGCACTCAATTCTATCCCCAAAACTGTGACTCAGGCCAAACTCCCTCTTGTTTCCTGGGGTTCAGTTTCATTTAGGTCAAATACCCAACTTCTCCTTTACTCTCAAGTCTATCGCCACTAGGGATTAACAACAAGAGACACAAACTTGTTTTTCTCATCTTGGTGAGAAAAAACACACCTATTGCTAAGTGGATAGGAGAATTCATTTCCTTTGCAATTATCAGAAGATAAATTCTAAATGTATCCCTCTGGATTTCTGTCCCCCAAATTATTCCTGCTTTGAAAATATGTTCCAAGTTCCTCCATTGGGGCAGGATCTGTCAAATTCCCTTGGCTTGTCTTGAAATGAATCATTCTTGGCTTCGTTGAGACTCGTCTATTCTCATTTTTCTCTTTGCTCGTGCCTGCAATTACACTTCTGCACAAATCTTGATTTCTGATATAGGAAGGACAAGAATGACTGGGCTGCCTCTCCTGCTTCTGCTCTTCTGCCTCTTTCCTCCAACTACTGCTAAGAGGAGGCAAACTGTATGTGTGTTGAGGAAATTGTTGGAGCCTAATGCAAGACAGAACTATTACAGACCTGGTGAATTCATTATTGGTGGGAATTTACCCTTGGGAACACTTATGTCTTCCAGTGTCCTTGATTTTCAGGAGGATCCGCTCCATCTTAGTAGTTATCTTTTGTAAGTTTCACCTGGCAGGGAAAGATGCATTAATTTTTTACTGTGTTCAGGATTCAGGGATTCCTTTCAAAAACTCTTCTCCTACTATTCGAATGTCCTAGTGCAGTTCTTGTCTTTGATCATAAAATAGGCTAGAATTCTCAGTCATTTTATAACTCTATACCAAGAAGATGATAGATGACATAAAAAGTGAGGAAGAAACAAAAAATATGGAACTCTGTTGGCCTAAGAAACTTAACATAATGTTAATTTGGACAGAAAACATAGTAGAAATTTTAATAATTTGTCATTGTCTGGTGGTGTAATATGTCCAGTTTTGTATTGTGGTGACTAGTTCTGGTCATCGCAATACAAAAAAAGATTTGGAGACTCTGGAAAGAGTGCTGACAAGAGCCACAAAGAAAATAAGGGGCCTGTAAGCTAAAATGTAGACATGACAGTTACAGGAAATGTCTAGTCTAATGAAAACAGGGAATAAGGGGGATATGATAGCATTGTTCTAATATTTGAGGGGCTCCTAAAAAGACAAGGGGATTGAATTATTTTCCAAAGCGGTAAGATGAGAAACAATGGTTGGAAAATAACAAGGAGAGAAGCAACTTAGAACTAAGGAGAAATTTCCTAATGGTGGGAACAATTAACCAATTACCTTTCTCCTTTGTCACTAAGGCGTACAATTTTAATGAAAGAGCATCTATGAAAAAAGCTTAATGGAATCTGGGACTTGCTATTCCAAAAATATAATCAAAAATATATCTAGGCAAATTTCAACCATACACATACACATATTTCTCTGTAATGTTCCCTATGTTTTCTTTACTACAGACCTATACTCACGAAGTATCAGCAGTTCTTTGCCTTAGTATTTGCTATCACAGAGATCAACAAAGATTTGGTTCTCCTCCCCAACATCACACTTGGCTTCCAGATTTGTGACAATTTTCAGATTGAGATGTGGATTTTCTTAATCAGCCTCTCCTTTCTCTCCACAAGAGGTCAAACAATTCCAGGTTATAAATGTGACAGGCAGGACCCTCTGCTCTCTGTCATTGGAGGTGATAACCCCAAATCCTCAAGGCAGATGGCCTCCATCTTCAACATCTACAAGGTTCCACAGGTAAGGGGGCTCCATTGGTTACAGTAAAGAGTAGACGGATAACAGAAACAAACTCAGAAGTCAAGCATGAAAATGAAGTTGTTCAAGGGGATATTGTATAGTTCAATTCATTTTTTATCTTATCTTTTAATATGTTTTTATATAAATCACAAGGAAACAAATAATGAAATAATTCTGAAATGCTGTATTTGCTGAGAAGAATTAATTTCTAACTTTTGTAAAAGTTTAGCCGCATCTTACTAGCAGCTCTTCCCTAGGAAGAGAAGAATAAGCTTACTGTAATCAATGTGAGTCTGCCAGACTGGGAGGTAAAAAACTGCATGTGATGTTACCCACTAAATGCCACATGAAACTTTACTTTGTATATGAAAGAGGAATCTCCCTTTCTCCAGCTTGGTGTTGGCTTTGAGATTCCTCAGGAATACAGACCAGTTTATCCTTCCTTCTTCCGGATTAATCCCAGTGACTTTCCTGAGTGTGTGGGTTTAGTCCAGCTGCTCCTGTATTTCCAGTGGAACTGGGTTGGGCTGGTGACCTCTGAAGATGACACTGGGGAATATTTCGTCTCAACTCTGATGCCAATGCTGAAGGAGAAGGAGATTTGCCTCGCCTTCAATGAAAGAATTGCTGATGAATTTAATGTTATATTTAATAAATTAATGAACCACATTTTGTTGAAAGCTGAAGTTATTATTCAGTTTGGAGACTCCTCTGATATAGCAAAATTTTGGACAGTTCTGAATGATTGTGTAATATATACAAAGGTACAGAATGTTTGGATCCTAACATCTCATTGGAAATTTACTCTGGAAGGAGACATTTTTGAAGGCGTAAAGACTTTGCATGGGGCTCTGCAGTTTAGGGTCAGAGCTGGTGATGTCTCAGAATTCAGCCACTTCCTCCTATCTTTAGAACAGTTGATTAAAGAAGGGGACATCTTTCTCCTGATTTGGTGGGAAATACTCTTTGACTGCAGTATTCCCAAACCAGGCAAGGTCCCTCCAAAATGGGCACCACATTGTACAGGAAAGGAGAAATTACAGGATCTTCCAGATTTTATTTTTGAAATGACCATGGATGGTGAAAGTTACAATATCTACAATGCCATTTATGCTGTGGCACATGCATTGCATGCCCTTTATGGATCAGGAGTGCAACCAGAGAGGGTGAAGCGTGGAAGGAGGATCTCAAATGTGGAGCCATGGCAGGTAACCTCTGTAGTATTTTATCCAGTCCACACATTGATAGAGAGGAACCTCCTCATATGCATTTCTTCATATCATATCAAGGGATATCATATCATGGCATCTCTCAAAAGATTAAAACAGCAATTGCTTCAAAATCAATAATATGAATTAAATATAATGTTTTGTTGAAAGATGGGGCAAAAGAAAAGAAACCTAAACCAGTTGTACATAATATTCTTAGAAGAAAGATCTTCATATATGGTCCTGAAAGGTCTTCAACTAATTGTCCCTGAGTATCAGGAGGTAACAAAGAAGGAGGGTGTCATTTTGGAACAAAATGATAATCTGGGTGCATTTGTGCAACATGCAACATGCTTCAGGAGGACTCTTGAAGTCCTAAGGAGCATATCTGCAGAACCTGCTCAGTTTCCTGAGCAGGTAGCCTAAATCCAAAGTGTAAAAGGATACCCAGCTCAATTCATTTTCATCCCCTTTTACGTTTCTATGAAGTGACATCATGTGTGACTCCACCCCATATGTTTAGTTCACTATTTCTTGTAGTGTTAAGTTTCTTAACAGAATAACAGAATTGGACAGGAACTTGGAGGTCTTCTAATACAAGCTCCTACTCAGGCAGCAAGGCCTATACCATTTCAGACAAAGGTTGTCCAATCTCTCCTTAAAAACTTACAGTGATGGAGCAGCCACAACTTCTGGAGGCAAGTCATCCCTGTCATCAAGTTAAAACTGAAGTTCTGAAAACCAAAACACAAATACCCTGTGACAAAGACAATCTTTTGTATTGTTGAGAATTGAGTCAAATATTTGATGTAATTCCTGATTGCTCACGTCTCAAACAAGAGACAAACGGTAGCTTTTTAGATATAGACCGTTTTCCTAAGATGACGGCCATCACAATTGACAGAAGCCATGATGTCTCATATCTGTCTTTCTGCTAATTGTTCCAATTTCTGAAGGCCTCTTTTCTTTCAGGTACTTGCCAAATTGAGGACTGTCCACTTCTTTTTTTAAAAAATACATTTTATTGAATTTACAGTTTAAAAACACATCAACAGTACATTTACAAAATAGAAAGAAAACGGCTGAGGGGAAAGAAAGAAAACACCCGGCCTAACACACCAGATAAGGGCCGGTTGCGGGGAAGAGAAAAGATATAGAGGGAGAGGGGGGAAGGGAGGGGGAGGGAGAATAGGGTAAAAAGTACAATTAAAAGCGAACGATATCTTTTTGTGACAGTCTGTAAGGATTATTTCTCTTCGTCATATCCAATCTACTCCTCTTTTCCATTATGTTTAAGTTACTCTATATCATTTACATAATTTGTCTCTGTGTAAGCCAATTATACCATGAGTCCCAGTTGTCGTAAAATGTTGAGGACTCTGTTTTTTAACGCTATAGTTAGTTTATCCATTTCAGCACACTCACAAATTTTCTGAATAACCATTTGCTCTGAAGGTGTATGAGGTGATTTCCAACATTGAGCAAACGCTAGTCTAGCCGCAGTTAGAATATAGATTATTACCTATTTTGTCTTTTTGGATAAATATCTATCAGAGATCCCTAACAGGAAGAACTCTGTTTTATAGTCTATTTGTTCTTTAGTTATCTCCTCCAACCATTTTCTGATTTTTTGTCAAAATTTTTGGGTAGTTTTACAAGACCACCACGTGTGGAAAAATGTTCCTTCAGTGCTTTTGCATTTCCAACATCTTGAGCTCATGTTAGGGTTCATCTTCGCCAACCTCGAAGGGGGTAAGTGCCATCTATATAACATTTTATACATATTTTCTTTGTACGCCGCCGATTTCATAATCTTGATGTTTCTATTCCAGATCTTTTCCCATTCTGTTAATGTAATGCTTCTTCCAATATTCCTACTTCACGTTATCATGTTCCCTTTCACTATCTCTTGCTCTAATTCTACCTCCAATAAATATTTATAAAATTTGGAAATATTCTTTTTATTTGATCCTAATAAGATTTTATCTAAATATTGTAATTTGCTATAGATTCCAAACTCTTTGATATCTTGTTTGTATCTACTATGGATTTGTATATATAACCACTGGTCAATTTTAAATCCCTGTTCCTGTAAATCCTGTCGAGTTCTTAATTTTCCTAGAGGGTCTAATAAATCTTTATATTTAATCGTTTTTGTTATATCCAAATTGTTGGGATGTACCATTGCCTCCATTGTTGAAAGCCAAATCGGAATTTTAAAATAGTGTTTTTTGCATATTTTTTTCCAGTTAGTTAGTAATGAATCTCTGATAAGATGTCTATGGAAATATGACTGTCTGGTTTTGCCCACTTCCCATAAAAATGCGTGCTACCCTCTCTGAAGGTCGTGCCCTTCTAAGGCTAAGGTTCTTTTATTGAGTAAATTAACCCAGTCTTTTATCCATAATAAGTTGGCTGCCCAATAATATAATTCCCAATTTGGGAGCGCTAGCCCCCCTCTACTTTTTGCATCTTGTAAGGCCTTAATATTGATCCTAGCTTTTTTCCCTTGCCAAATAAATTTAAGTGTCACTTTATTTATATCTTCAAAAAATTTTTTTGGTAATTTAATTGGAATTGTCTGGAATAAGTAAAGGAATTTTGGTAGGATGTTCATTTTGATCGTGGCAATCCTGCCCAGTAGAGAAAGCTGCAACTTATTCCAGGATTCTAGGTCTTTCTTAATTTGCTGTAATAGTTTATCGTAATTATTCTCTTTGAGCGATTTGCTATGTGGTGTTAACCATATGCCTAAATATTTGACCTTTTTTGTTGCCTGTATCCCCATGGTTTTTTCTAATTCTTTCCTCTGATTCTCTGTTAGATTTTTAGTCATTAATTTAGTCTTATTTCTATTGATCTTTAATCCTGCTACTGAACTGGATTGTTCTAGTTATTTTATTAGTTTATGTCCTTTTTCCATGGGTTCCTCTAGGAAGAAAACCATATCGTCTGCGAACGCCTGTAGTTTATATTCCTCTGCTTTGACCCTTACTCCTTAGATTTCAGAGTTTTGTCTTATCCGCGTTAACAGTGATTCTAAAGCAAGTATAAATAGGAGGGGTGAGAGGGGGCAACCCTGTCTGACGCCCTTTTCAATGTTTAATGGGCCTGTTTGTTCACCGTTAGTTAGTATGTTGGCCTGTTGGGCATTGTAAATTGTTGTGATAACGTTCTCGAATTTAGTGTCCAGACTCATGTTATAGATTTTTTGAATTAAAAAGTGCCAATGTAGATTATCAAATGCTTTCTCAGCATCTAAAAACATGAGTGCAAATTGTTTCTCTGGATGAACTTCATAATATTCTAAAACGTCAATAATGGTTCTTAGATTATTTTTGACTTGGCGGGACAGAAGGAAACCATTTTGATCTTCGTGAATGTATAAATTTAAAACTTGTTTTACTCTATTCGCTATAATTGAGGTAAATAATTTATAATCAGCCTTTAAAAGCGAAATTGGTTGATAATTGTTGATATATCAGGCATCTACATCCTCCTTCGGAATTAACGAAATCAACGCCCCCCTCCATGAGTCTGGCATTTTGGCTGCCAAAAGTACTTCATTAAACACTTCCAGCATCAGTGGCCCTACTAACTCTATTATAGCTTTGTACAATTCTACTGGGATCCCATCTGGTCCAGGGGATTTATTATTATTTTGGTTCTCCATTGCAGATTTCAACTCAGACCATGTAATATCCTTATTTAATAATTCTTTCTCTCCTTCCCCTATTGTTTTATCATTCGTATTCTCCAGAAAAGTTCTTATTTTGTCTTCATTGATTTCTTCCTTTTTATATAATCTTTGAAAGTAGTTTAATATGATATCTTTTTTTCTTCTCAATCTCATGTTGTGGTATGCCTTTCTCATCTATTAGTTGGTGTATCAGTCTCTTTTCTTTTTCTTTTTTAAGTTTATAAGATAGCCATCTTCCTGGTTTATTAGCGGGTTCAAAATAATTTTGTTTGGACCTTCTCAAACTAACTTCTATTTTATCTTGTTCAATTAAATTCAGCTTATGTTTGGCTAATATTAACTGGTTTTGTATTCCTTGGATCTTGGGGTTTTTTTGTAATTGTATTTCTAAGTCTTTGATTTGTTGTTGTAATATGTTTTGTCAGGCATAAATTCTCTTATTTCTCATAGCATTATAGGAAATTGTTGTACCTCTTATAATTGCTTTCATAGTATCCCAAATATTCTGTTTTGAAGTTGTTTCATTATTATTATCTTTTAGGAAATAGTTTAGCTCCTCTTTCAGCTTATTGATATACTCTTCTTCATTTACTATTTGGGTATTTAACGTCCATCTTTTTTTTATTCCTCTCCTGTCTCTCCAAATTAGCTGTATTGGGTTGTGGTCAGCCCATTCATTTGGTAGGATTTTAATTTCTTTTATTTCATTAGCCAAATCCAAATCCATCCAAGCCATATCTGTTCTAGTCCAAATCTTATGTGGATTGGAATAGTATGTAAATTGTTTCTCTTCCAGGTTCCGTTCCCTCCATAAATCTTTTAAGTTTAATTCTTTCATCATTTCCTTACATGCCATAGAAAATTCCCTTTTCCCCTTCTTGTTTTTTCCCATATTACTATGGTCTTTTTGGTATTGTGCAATGGAGTTAAAATCGCCAATCAAGCAAATGTTCGTTTTTTTCAAAGCCTACTATTTTTTGGTGGAGGTGTTTGAAAAATTTCCCTTTGTCTTCATTTGGGGCATAGATTGCTACAAGTAAAAATGTGATGTGGTTTATCCAAACTTGTATAACCAGAGTTCTTCCTTCGGGATCCGACCAGGTTAATTCTGCCTTTACATCTTGTTTTACGTAAATTCCAATTCCTTTTTTCTTGTGTTTATCAGCCAGAGCAGTAAAAAGTTTCCCTAATTTTGGACAAATTAGATGTCTTTCATCATTTTTCGAAATATGTGTTTCTTGAAGACATATTATATCTGCGTTATGTCGAATAAGTTTTGAAAATATCCTTTTTCTTTTTGATATTGAATTTAATCCATTTATATTGATGGAGAGCAACTTCTTCCCCTCCACCATTTATCTACATCTGCTTAGATTTTTGCCTAGTAATGATTCGATTCTCTTGTTGTTGTTGTTGTTGTGGGATTTGCTCTTCTCTCCCAGGTTGTGGTTTATCACTTCCTGAAGTTGGGGAAAGTCATTCCTTTTGGGTTCTGTGATGATATCGGTCCTCCTGTGGTCTCCTTTTAGGTTCTTCTTTAGTGGATTGACCATCCGTATCTGTGAGCTGTTGATAAAAGTCTTGGGCCTGTTCTATCGATTCTATTTTGATTTTCCTCTCTTTCCACATAATTAACATCCCTTCCTGGATTAGCCATTTAAATTGGATTCCTTTTTTATTTAAATCATTAGCTAGAAATTTATAATCTTGTCTTATCGTCCTCACTTTCTTTGGAATTTGTTTTAAAATCGTAATTTCTCTGCCTTTGTATGATATCATTTCCTCCGTAGACATTTTCAAAATTAAATCTCTTAGACATCTCCTAGAAAAGCGGATATGGATTTCTCTTGGGCAGTTGTTGCATCTGGCATAGCTTGTGCTAACCCTATATACCTCATCAAACTCTTTAATTAGATCATCTTTTTCCTTTCCTAACCATTCATCCAATATTTCTGCCATCAAATGTTCCAATTCTTCATTTTTTGCTTCAGCCACATTCTGGAACCTTAAATACACCATTGCTTTGTCCATCTCGAGATGAACCAGTGAGTCTTCCATTTCTCAAAGTACATTTTTAAATTCCTCATCCATCCTTTCAAAGTTAGTCTCCATGCGTGTTGTTCTACTCTCTATATCTTTTATTTTCACTTCATTTTTCTTCATGGCCTGCTGCAGAGACCCTATCTTACCCTCCACCTTCGATATATCCGCTTTCATTTCAGCCTTCAGTTTCCCCATCTCATCTTTCAATTCACTTATATCTGCTCTAGTTTCATTGTGATTTTTAATCATCATTTCTTGCATTTTAGATATAGCTTCCTGCAAGGATAATAAGGAAGTTTGTATATTAATGTTGAGGACATTAGGCTGCTTTTCCCCTGTTAAGGACTCCTCAATAGTTTTTTGAGTTGTTGGTGGGGTGATAGAGTCGGAGTAGACTTCCTTCCTGTTTTTAAGGCCATAGTTGTCGTGGGTGTCATCTCTCTAAGTATTTGTTTCTGTTGATGCACAATTTTAGATATATTATCCCAAATCACCATTCAGTGTTTGGGTCTTGTATTTAAAAGTCTATTCTCGTATTTCAATTTAATATCTCGCTCCACAGTCTTTTCCCCTATATTATAAATAGATATCTACTACAGTATTCTAGTCTATGTAATAAGAAAATTGATCAGCAATAGTACATCAATTAACACTTTAAGGAATTAATCTTAAATGTCTTAAGTAGTCTAAATAATTTATAAATAGTTTATATCAACAGAGTTTATCCCTCTTTGCTATTAATACTTACAACAGTAATCTCTTAACTCTATAAAAATAGTATACCCCCCTCTTTTTTTTTCCCAAATAAGTAAAATTATGTAAGCTATTTAGGAGATACAATAGGGAGGTGGGGGCAAAATAATAAGAGAAAGGGTAGGAGAGAGATTACCACAGCTTCAGAAAATCAACAAACAAAAAGCAAGGAAGTCATCTTAAGGAGAAAGTAGCGCCAAACTAGTAATATTAAGTAGTACCACATAATAAAGGAAGCAAGTTGGGTGAGCTAATAGTCCATCTTCCAACTAGAGGATTCTTTTCAGCATTCCAATCAGCAAATGGTGTAATGTGCTGACTAATCTGCAGTCCCAAAACCCTCTTTCCCAGCCTTCTGTTTGTCTCTGCCTTCTTCCTCTTGCTTCTTCTTTCTTTGCTTTCCAATTTTTAAATCAACATACAAATCTTCCAAAGTCCAATATAATGCTCAGTTTGTCTTCTCCACAATATTAAGTAGATGTGATAGTCATGTTGTACTCAGATCTGAAGGTTCATCAGACTCGATCAATGCCAGTATTCTTACACCTCCGTCACCTCCCTTTTCTCAAGTAAAGTCAAAAAGAAAGGTCCGAAAGTCAGATGAAGCCCCTCACAAATTCCAGACCTCTGATCTCCTGGTTTTGACAATCTTCCTCCTTCCCCAGAGCTTCCTTTTCACAGGGTAAAATCTGCACTTTCACTTTTGTGCTTGGGCTTTTCCACACTCCATTATAGTCCTTTCATTTTCCCAGCCACTTTTCTGGCCGCTTTTCCACCCGACTTCTGAAAGGTGCTAATCACAACCAGGAGAAAAGATTTTACGCCGCTGTCATTCTTCTGTCATTCTTCTATCTTCAGTCTTCAAAGGTTCCAAGTTATAAACCGTTTCTCTTTTCCTGTTATTCTTGACCTCACAGGCTGTCACTGCTTTGCTTATTCACCCAAGTGGCAGACCGGACTTGAAGCCACCATAGAATGACAGCTTACTCTTCTTCGCCAGGCTCAGGAGCTTCCCTCTTCACTGTCGGGGGGTTGCCTCTTCGCTCGAGGTTCTCCACGTTAACATGAACCTCTCCGGGGTTCATGTATCCCTGGGGGATTACTCCTGGTGCCAGAAAAGGTGTTCAAAGACCACAACAGTCTTCTTCACCTCCGTTCGCCCTGTCCTGCCACCGGAAGTCCTAGTTTCCTAAGATGATGGCCATCACCATTGACAGAAGCCATGATGTCTCATATCTGTCTTTCTGCTAATTGTTCCAATTTCTGAAGGCCTCTTTTCTTTCAGATACTTGCCAATTTGAGGACTATCCACTTCAACAATAGTGCTGGAGATGAAGTCTCCTTCTCACAAAATGGACTGCGAACTGCTCGATATGATATTGTCAACTGGGTTGTCCACCCCAATAAGTCTTTAGTGTCTGTGAAAGTTGGTCAAAAGGATCCCAGGGCTGCCGCAGGCCAGGATTTCAACATTAACTCTGATGCGATCACCTGGGCTCCAAAGGTGAGCAGGAAGGAAAGGTTGTAAAGTCAGTAAAAGAATCCTTGTCTCTCTTAGGGATGCTGAACATCTGTCTAAGGTGAAAACATTGGTGGTTAACAAATTTTATGACTAATCTGTGAAAATCCAACAATGGGTGGGAATTCTGCTTGAAACCAGGATGCTGTTAGATCAGGCTGTGATTTCCATGGACCATTCTTGTTCAGTTGGGTTGTCATCATTCTTTCTTTGAGAGAAGTAGTAGCTCAATGTAGCAACTCTGAAGTTCAAGATCCAAACTTTAGCCTCCTTTGGAGATTCACTAGTGCCACTGATTCCCCCAGGAGCTTTTCCTTTCCCTTCTTTTTCTATTAGGTCTTTGTGAACAATTTCCTATGAAAACATTCCAAGCAGGAAAATAAGAATGTGGAAATGAATAAATGAATTGCGTTATTGCACAAGACACCTCAAGCATTTCTCTCTTTTTCTTTTAGAAGGTGCCCTTTGCCAGGTGTGGGAAGAAGAGGTGTCAGGCAGGAGAGAGGAGAAGAGTTCCAGAGGGCGAACCAGTTTGCTGCTATCAATGTGCTCCTTGTCCAGAAGGAACTATCTCAAATCAGACAGGTGGAGCACTTTTCAAATGCAGATCTTCCAGGATCTAGGAAGTCATTGAGTAGATAAAGATGCAAATTTGTCATATTTGTTTATACTACATCAGATCATTCATACTTTTCAGCAGAAACTTCCAATTTATGGATCTGAGCTGTCCTGCCACAACAGGACATTTTTCTTGGCTGCCCCAATAATTTTATGCAGGATAGTTTTAGGGTACAGTGGATGGGTGCCCTACTAGCCTTACCAATTGTCACATCCCAACAGGAAAACCCTCTGCCAATTCTCTGAAAGAGTGGCTTATGGGAGCCAGGCTTTATCACTCAATCTTTAGGGGTTCTTCTGTCAGTATCTTCTGTCTCCAACAGAACTGATACACCTGTTAGAGAACAAGGAGATCCATCGATCTATAATTTCTAGCAGCCAAGAGTCACCTTATAAGTGAGAGCAGAGGCATATAATGTGTAATAATTAATAATAACCCTTAATAAATAATAACTTTTCCCTGAAAAAATAATGGCTGAATGGGAAGATCTGGAGTACAAAGCAGAGACGCTGAGCATGTCAAATATGAAGAAATCAGGAAATTCAGGCACTTCTAATGAATATAAAGATTTATTGCAATCTTAAGGTCCATTCAAGAATCTGAACTACAAACGGTCAAAGTGAATTGGGGGTGGATAAGAGTCAATGGAATTCAAGGTGGGCTACATTTAGATCTCTTCCAGGTGGGAAGCTAAGGTGGTATTCAGCAGGTTCTGACCAGTTCTGGCAGCAGAAATGTTGAGTAGTTCAGAGAACCAGCAAATACTACCTCTGACTGGCCCTGCCCACATCTATTCTCCGCCTCCTGACTCCCAGGTGATCAGCTGTGTCTTCTTTTGTAGTCCTGCACAGGGGGACGGAGCTGGAAAGCAGGTTACTGGTGTGGGGAGGGAATGGGACTTTGCAGTAACCTTCCCCTGTCACGTGCACCAAGCCATGCCCACAGAACCAGTAGTAATTTTTTTTGAACCCAACCACTTGGTGTGAAGGGACTCTGGACTGATAATGCATTTCATCCCTATGTCAGCCTAGTACTCTCCTCAGAGCCAGAGGAAAGCCAACAAACAACCTTCACGTATAAAATTTAGGATTCCTGGCTGATAGACTCATCCATCTTCTGAGGGTTCCAGTTTAAAGTGGAAAAGGGACAGTTTCCAATCTCTCTCACACTGAAAGCCACAGCAGTGACAACTTAGCAGTGATTGGAGATGACCTTTTCTTTCTCACAAAAACTGACCAGGGCTGTTGGAACTGAACAGATCCAATTTTCAGGCTTGCCTTTCCCCAGAATCGTCCTGAATGAAGGATGATTTCCCCTCCTTGATGCACCATCAACTGGGCTATATCACTATCAATAGCAGTTGTAGGTTGGCCAGAACAAAAAGGGGACAGTCATATCAATCCTTGAAAAGGGATAATGGTCATGGCAGATGAAGCTGAAATACTTATACAAAAATTCTTAAATATTTATTTCAGATGCAGCCCACTGTGAGCCCTGCCCTGAAGACCAATATCCCAACAAGCAGAAGGACCACTGCATTGCCAAGAAGATCCACTTCCTTGCCTATAGAGAGACCCTGGGATATGCCTTAGTTTCTCTGTCTCTTTTCCTTTCTCTGATCACAACTGCTGTCCTGGTGATTTTCTGTAAACATCATGACACACCGATTGTCAAGGCCAACAACCGAAATCTCACATACATCCTCCTGGTCTCCCTCCTGCTCTGCTTCCTCTGCTCCTTTCTCTTCATTGGTCAACCTGGGAAGTTCACTTGTCTCTTCCGACAAGCTGCCTTTGCCATTCTCTTCTCCTTTGCAGTTTCCTCTGTGTTGGCAAAAACTGTCATGGTGGTTCTGGCCTTTATGGCTACAAAGCCAGGGAATAGGACAAAGAACCTCTTAGGAAAACCTCTGACCAATTCCATTGTCATAGCCTGTCCTCTGATCCAAGTAATTCTTTGTGCCATCTGGCTGATCACCTCTCCCCCATTTCCCAACATGGACTTCCACTCCTTGGAAGCAGAGATCATCTTGGAATGTCAGGAAGGCTCAGCTTCCATGTTTTACACAGTCCTGGCTTATCTGGGTTTTCTGGCCCTCATCAGTTTTATCGTGGCCTTTCTGGCTAGGAAATTGCCTGATAGCTTTAATGAAGCCAAGTTCATTACTTTTAGTATGCTGGTCTTTTGCAGTGTTTGGATTACCTTCCTCCCCACCTATCTGAGCACCAAAGGGAAGTCCATGGTGGCTGTGGAGATCTTCTCCATCTTGGCCTCTGGGGCTGGCCTCTTGGCTTGCATCTTTCCCCCCAAATGCTACATTATCCTAGTCAGGCCTGAACTGAATTGTAAAGAGAATATAATGAGGCACAGAAATCTCTGATTCATATGGGGACGGAGAACTTGATTCTGACTTTGGGACATTTTTATATTTGATGTTATTTTTGATGATAATGTATGTATTAATCAGGAACAACTACCATGCCTTTCAGTTTACTAAAGTACGAATTGTTCGCAGATGAGCCCCATGATCAGTTTAGAAAAAAAAAAATTATATTAAAGATGTGGATATTAGTTTCCAGCATGATTGTTTCTCACTTTATTTATTTTAATCATAGGAGTTTTTAAAACATTCTTAAGTTGTCTGTATTGTTAGTGTTTTTAAGCTTGATTGTTTGCACAGATTCCTGATATTGTGCTGAGTTCCCTATTAACGTTTTCATTTAATTAACTATTAGTGTATAGTAACTTTAAATGAGCCGCAGTGTCTTACTCTCTATTGACATACTAGAGAAACATAGTTTATTAAAAGAGAAGACCATGTTAAATCGATATCAATGGATATATTCTAATTCTTCTGTATTGTTAATAATTTTTATCCATTCCCAATATGATGAAGACGGATGGACAGAGGGATGGATAGAAGAAAGGGAGGGTGAATGTGTGAGAATAAATGGAATAAATCATGAATTGTTCACTATAAAATAGGGAGGAACAGACAATTATTGGTTGTTGTCTTGTTTTTTTAAGAGCTTACAGATGTCAAGTCATAAAACATTTTGGATACACATTTTATAGTTGTCAACAGAAAGAAGCAGGGGTTTGTAAGAGCAGGCAGCAGTGTGGAATTGAAAGTACATTCCATCCATATTTTCTTCAGAGACTGATTAGATGACTAAAGCTTCTGCTGTGCAAAAATCTAATTGGAGAGCATGATTGATGACTCTTGGCTATGGACATGTTTCATTTGATAATACACCCAGAGGGGTTTGGGGGAAAGCAGGATCAATGGTGACAGTGAATTACATATCTCAGAGTTGGCTACACCCAGGCTAATGCCAGAATGTTAACTTCTAATAAATCCTTTTTCATTTTGGGACTGTGGCTCATGATTTAATTGCCAGAATCCTGATAATAGATAAATTGCAGAAATGCTTAGACACTTGCTATATGGGAAGGCAAATGTCTGTGTACTTCTATATAAAGATGACTGTATGTTATCTAAGGACCCAAATCATTTCTTGCAATTTTCCATAGATCGGATACATGCAGACATTTTTTATGTATTTGAAAGCCAATACATCAAACATCAAGATAATCATTTTTGGCAAAAAAATGGAGTGTCCAATAAAGGAGAATATTTGTAGATCTGGGTTGAAATGAGGGGTCCTTAGTGCTCCCTGTGTTTGGTTGATTTCATGCAGAAAATGTCGTTATCCAAGCTAGGTAAGATCATTAGTGCTAGGGCTGATGAGCTAGCACTGATTATGTGTGCATAGTTTGGGTAATGAGAGGTCTGCAAGAAAATAACCCAGCTCAGAGAGCACAATGCACCCCACAAATGGAATGACCAATTTATAAGAAGCCCTTGTTGAAGACCTGAAGAACATCCAGAGTAGAATAACAGAGTTGGAAGAGACCTTGAGGCCTTCTAGTCCAACCCCCTGCTTAAACAGGAAACCCTACAGCACTTCAGACAAATGGTAATCCTACATCTTTATAAGAACTTCCAGTGTTGGAGCATTCACAACCTCTGGAGACAAGTTCTTCCACTGATTAATTCGTCTAACTGTCAGGAAATTTCTCCTTAGTTCGAAGTTGCTTCTCTCCTTGATGAATTTCCACCCATTACTCCTTGTCCTGCCATCAGGTGCTTTGGAGGGTAGCTTGACTCCCTCTTCTTTGTGGCAGCCCCTGAGACCCTGGAACACTGCTATCATGTCTCCCATAGTTCTTCTTTTCATTAAATGAGTCCTGGCTCCTGCAACCATTCCTCATATGGTTCAGCCTCCAGTCCCTTAAACGTCTTTGTTGCTCTTCTCTGCACTCTTTCTAGAGTCTCAACCTCTTTTTTACAAAAACAGAATGCAGACCAAAATTGAATGACCAAATCTATTCCCAATGTCTGCCTACAAAAATACAGTCTAAGAGTAGGTGTGTGTTGGCCGAGGGTGGGACACAAAACAAACACAGTCACAGAAAAGAGGTGAAGCCGCTTTTATTCCTTCATTTTGCTTCCAAGCTCTGAATATCTTTGATGGAAGACAAAAAAACTCCCACACAAACAGTTACACGGAGAAGGAAAAAAGCAACACAAACCAGGCAAGATAAGGGCTGCTTGATATTTACAGATAACACACACTGGGAAGGATGTCAAACTCAGAGAGGAACTGTAAACTAGAGATATTTACATGCTTTGTTTCTAGCGTTTGCCAGTACACAGGTCCACACTCTTATTCAGTTGTCACACCTGCAGCCCATGAAGAGGATCAAGGCCCTCTCCATCCAAGGAGACCATGTCTCTCCCTTATCCTCTCCTTGTTGCATGCCCTAGGATGGATAGGGGATGTGCCTGGGTCTTCCTCTGACTGCTCAGCTTGCCTCAGCCCTCCCCCTGCCTCCTCCACAACTTCCAGAGTCACACTACCACTCCCTCTCAGCTGTTCCTCCTCTCTCTCAGAGTCATGACAAGGTGTAGGAATTTGTGTGTCATGACAGACGGATAAAGATTGAAAAATGACTGGAAGAATTAGGAGATGTGCAAACATAGGTAGAAACATTGAGGATAATATTAGGTCAGGAATAAACTTTGATGAAAAAGCAAATGTGGCTTTAGAAAGCCCAAGAAAGTCATGCTTAGAGGGAGTTGATGAGTTTTCCCCAAATTTTCCTACCTATTTTTAAGTTCTATGAGAGAAATTAATTTCTAATCTCACTCATAACAAGTATAAGTAAACCACTCATTTGGTATAAAATTTGGAATGATTGTTCAAACTTACTAGAATTCAACTGATTGTCCTGAGCCACTATGCCCCACTAGCACTCAATTCTATCCCCAAAACTGTGACTCAGGCCAAACTCCCTCTTGTTTCCTGGGGTTCAGTTTCATTTAGGTCAAATACCCAACTTCTCCTTTACTCTCAAGTCTATCGCCACTAGGGATTAACAACAAGAGACACAAACTTGTTTTTCTCATCTTGGTGAGAAAAAACACACCTATTGCTAAGTGGATAGGAGAATTCATTTCCTTTGCAATTATCAGAAGATAAATTCTAAATGTATCCCTCTGGATTTCTGCCCCCCAAATTATTCCTGCTTTGAAAATATGTTCCAAGTTCCTCCACTGGGGCAGGATCTGTCAAATTCCCTTGGCTTGTCTTGAAATGAATCATTCTTGGCTTCGTTGAGACTCGTCTGTTCTCATTTTTCTCTTTGCTCATGCCTGCAATTACACTTCTGCACAAATCTTGATTTCTGATATAGGAAGGACAAGAATGACTGGGCTGCCTCTCCTGCTTCTGCTCTTCTGCCTCTTTCCTCCAACTACTGCTAAGAGGAGGCAAAGTGTATGTGTGTTGAGGAAATTGTTCGAGCCTAAAGCAAGACAGAAGTATTACAGACCTGGTGATCTCATTATTGGTGGGAATTTACCCTTGGGAACTCTTATGTCTTCCAGAGTCCTTGATTTTCAGGAGGATCCGCTCTATCTTAGTTCTTATATTTTGTAAGTTTCACCTGGCAGGGAAAGATGCATTACTGTGTTCAGGATTCAGGGATTCCTTTCAAAAACTCTTCCCCTACTATTCAAATGTCCTAGTGCAGTTCTTGTCTTTGATCATTGTCATCGTCATTGCCTGTCCCCTGATCCAAGCAGTCCTTTGTGCCATCTGGCTGACTACCTCTGCCCTGTTTCCCAACTTGGACTTCAACTCCTTGGTAGGAGAGGCCATCTTGGAATGTGATGAAGGCTCAGCTTTCATGTTTTACACTGTCCTTGCCTATCTGGGTGTCCTTGCCCTGATCAGTTTCATGGTAGCCTTTCTAGCTAGGAAATTGCCTGACAGTTTTAATGAAGCCAAAATGCTGGTATTTTCCTGTGTTTGGATCACCTTTCTTCCTGCCTACCTAAGCACCAAAGGGAAGTCCATGGTGGCTGTAGAGATCCTCTCCATTTTGTCTTCTGGAGCCAGTCTCCTGGCCTGTATTTTTTTCCCCTAAATGCTACATTATTCTAATGAGACCACATCTGAATTGCAGAGAGAATATAATGAGGCACAGGAATCTGTGATTTTTTTTCAGAATTCAGAACTTCTGTTTTGGTTTTGGGACCTTTTGTATTTGATCTGATTTTTAAAATATGAAAATGAGGGGAGATCTCCTTAAAAAACTGAAAATCAGGAGATGTGATTAATCAAAAAGTTTCTGTTAATTGGTAACAATTACTTGCCTTTTCCACTAGTTCCATTGTTTTCTCACTGTGGTCCAAGTGATAACTTAGAAAATGCTAATAGATATTAAAGATATGGATATTTACAGTATTTCCACTTGGACAGTTTCACATTTTATTATAATCATATGAATCTTTAAAAATAAAATTGGGTTAAGTTCACTATCAATATTTTTTTAGCATATTTCATTTCCTTAGATCCCTGGGGCCTTGCTGATTTCCTAATCATTTTTGCATTCTATCACCCATTAATGGTTTAAATGAACCACATTATTCTAGTCTCTATGAATTTGAGATAGATACATTATTATTAAATAAGATCATGTAAACATTAATGACACTTTCCTTCCCTTGCTATTTTTTCCTATTTGAGACATCTTAATATCAGATCTGTGACTCAAGGAAAACTTTTTTTAAAAATAATTTACAATCTCTGCTTTAATGTTTCCATTTTAAGATAGGTGAGAGAAAATGAATAGAGAAAAAAATGGGCAGCATTAGTGATGGCTCATCATCCAATCCTGTCAGAAGATAGAGATAGTCCTTGACTTATAATAGTTTGTTCAGTGGCAGTTCAAAGTTAGAGCAACACTGTAAAAAGTGATGTATAATACATGTACAACCCTTGCAGTATCCCTATGCTCAAAATTCTGAGCAACTGACTCATATTTATAACAGTTGCAGTGTCCTGGGGTGTCATGTGATCAGCTTTTGCAATCTTCCAACAAGCAAAATCAGTGTGGAAGCCAGATTCACTTAACAACCAGTGATTCACTTAACAACCATAGCAAGAAAGCTCATAAAATGAGGCAAAACCCAGTTAACAATTATCTCATTTAGCAACATACATTTTGGGGTCTATTGTGCTTATAAGTCAAGGACCACCTGTATAGGAAAGCGCTACAGGAGACTGAGGCATCTGTCTTTTGTCCCAATTAAAGTTGGGCAAATAGCCCCCCCCAGCTCCCCCAGACCGGGGTTTCACCATCGACCTGGATGCAATTATCTGGGGCACAAAGGTAGGCTGGAAGGATGTTCTGAATTCAGGGAAAGATTCATTCTCTTGTCGGGATGCAGAATGTCCTTCTCACTGGAAAAAAGTGGATTGACTCAGAAAGGATAACAGTTGCATGATGAAGGATCTGCTTTTCATGAATCAGATTCAAGTATGAATATACAATCATTGGTTGTATAAAGAGAGGCATAGAATCAAAATCACGTGAAGTATTAGTACCGCTTTATAAAGTCTTAGTAAAGCCACACCTGGAATTTTGCATATGGTTTTGGTCACCACGTTACAAAAAAGATCCTGAGACTTTGGGGGGAAAGGGCAAAGAAGAGCAACTAAGATGATTAAAAGGCCTTGAGACTAAAACATATGAAGAACAGACAAAAGTTTTGCTTTTGTCTAGTCTAGGTAAAAGAAGGGCTGGGGGGAACATTATATCAATATTCCAGTATTTGGGATGCTGTTACTAAGAGGAAGGGGTCACTTTATTTTCCAAGGTGCCAGTGGGCAGGACAAGAAACAATGGATGGAAACTAATCAAGGAGAGCAGCAAACTGGAATTGAGGAGAAGCTTCCTAAAAGTGAGGAATATTAACTAGAGGAACAGTTTGTTTTCAGACCTTGTGGGTGCTCCATGCCTGGAGGTTTCTAAGAAGAGACTGAATAGTCATTGGTTTGAAATGGTACAGGATCTCCTGCTTGAGAAGGGGGCTGGAGTAGAAGACCTCCAAGGTCCCTTCCAGCTCCATTCTGATTGGAGCTCCCTCAGATTCCATTTGTGTTTAGAGGTGGTAATTGACATGTCTATTGCATAGGGAAGCTACCAGATGTTGACCAGATGAAGCTTCCAAGTGGTCTTCAAAGGGAGCTCCATGGGGAGCCCATTGCAACTGTCCACCTGTGAAATGACTAAGGCCCAAAGGATTAGGAAGAAGGGCTCTCAATCCAGGGACAGGCACAACTATTGCACAAGCCAAATCTGTACAAAGGCCTTCCTGGCCAGAGGTGTCACCTGCTCCTAAGTCAGGTTCTGAGAGTCTGGAATGTCCTCCAAATTGTGCCCAAATCCCTAGTGTGACACAGTAATTCCACGCAGGATAAAAGATGGCTAATATCTGTGAATCAGGAGCTTCAAGCACTGACCAACCCCTGTTTGGCTCATCTTAATTTTGTGCCTATTCCTCTCCATCCAGCTCCCAACAACCTTGATCAGATGATTAGGGGACTGGAAGCTAAAACAAAGAATGGTTCCTGGAACTGGCTATGTAAAGTTTGCTGAAAAGAAGGACTAAGGACAGGATAGCAGTGTTCCAATATCTCAGGGGCTGCCCCAAAGAAGAGGGAGTCAAGCTACTCTCCAAAGCACCTGAGGGTAGAACAAGAAACAATGGGTGGAAACTAATCAAGGAGAGAAGCAACCTAGAACTAAGGAGAAATTTCCTGACAGTTAGAACAATTAATCGGTGGAACAACTTGCCTCCAGAAGTTGTAAAATGCTCCAACACTGGAAGTTTTTAAGAAGTGATCGGATAACCGATCTGAAATGGTCTAGGATTTCCTGCCTAAGCAGGGGGTTGGACTAGACGACCTCCAAGGTCCCTTCCAACTCTGTTATTCTATTCTATTGTATTCTCAATGTCTAGATTCTGTGATGAGACCTTGCCAGCATTGCGTGGTTGGCTAGGGGTTGACATTATTTTTTTTATCTATTATTAAAATAACATGCTACACATATCATGATTCCAGGTAACTTTGAGCAGCTTACAATGTGATTAAATATAATGAAATATAACGGAAACATAAAAAAAAACAATTCTAAAAATAAAACAGGTGAAAATTGTAATAAAATTCAAACAATCAAGCAGCCTAATGAAGATACTAGACCTCAAACCAAAATATGCCTTACTACAATGGCTAGATGTAGAAGTTAAATAAAAGGGGATAGAATGTCAAGCATTGGATCTCCATGAAAATGTTGTTTCAGGATCATTGCACAATGACAGGAATCAGATGGAAAGAAAAGGGAGAGCTATGTTGCTCTATGTACACCAACTTGCTCTATGTAGTAAGTCTAGAA
The DNA here is from genome assembly GCF_900518735.1 of Pseudonaja textilis. Next base: position 136,667 of record NW_020769552.1, read on the forward strand.
GATGCCATGATGGAA